>JBBPNZ010000196.1:0-29594 GCA_038091195.1 Phylloporus rhodoxanthus | reverse complement strand
GTAGGGGTCTTTGCTTCGAGGGAGTCCGAACCTGGAGGATCGACTCGTGATGACGGTGGGGAGGTCCTGCACCTAGAAAGGTGGGATCGAAGATAGTCTTCAACTTTTGTTACGCGTAGCATACACAAAAGATTCCACTCCTAAACCGGTTGCCTCGAGTGATACTCATGAAGAGACCAACTCAAGAGGAACAAGGAGGATGAGGGGTTGTGCAGGGGTTTCCTGGACAAGACGAGGACGACAAGGGACAAAGGTTGTTCAGGGGTTTCCTGTAACAACAACGAGGATGAAGGTCAGTCAAGGGGTTTCCTTGAGCGAGATGAGGACGAAGGTCGGTCAAGGGGTTTCCTTGAGCGAGACGAGGACGAGTGTTTGACTAAAGTCACGAAGATGGGACTAGAAAGTATGCTAGTATTGCGCAGTTCAAGACTAGAGTACTAGCTGTGTAAATGACAAGTATTTATACACGAGATACCTTGTGCACAGACCAAGGGATTGAGAAAGGAAATAAAACTAGAAAAGGAAAAGAACATTGAGGAATGTCAAGGAATACGGGCAGAACTATCTGTCGTGGGAGACGTGGGTAGCGGGTGAGACAAATGGAGAAGAAGAGGTACATGGTAATCGGATAAGTCTGAAAGAGATAGGTCCGGTGATCAAAAGGAAAGTGGAATACAGATATAAATGGTCACCTCTCCAGTTAGAATGATGAGTGGAGAAGAGGATTAGGACGAGGCGATGAAAGAGAAGAGAAATTGTAACAATGTCCCTCAGAACAACTCGCCGATTTACACCTTGGAAAGTTGGAGATAAGGTGTGGTTAGAAGCGACCCATCTCCGTCTTAAATACCCGTCCAGGAAACTCACACCCAAACGACACGGCCCATTCGAAATCACTCAGGTACTATCACCGCTCACTTACAAACTTTGCCTCCTGTCCACCTGGAAAATCCACAACGTGTTCCACACTTCCCTTCTTTCCCCCTTTCGTTCCACTGACACTTACGGCCCCTCCTTCGCTCTCCCACCACCTGACATCATAGATAACGAAGAAGAATACGAAGTTGAAGCAATTCTCTCACACAAGGGTCCAACTAGCCGACAGAAGTACCTGACTGCATGGAAAGGTTACCCCTCTTCCGAAAACACGTGGGAACCTGAGTCTAACCTCCGACACTCCGCTTCAATTCTCTCTAGTTATAAACGTCTCCATCACCTCTAGAATGGTAAGGTCCCAATTGACGGTCTCTACATGAGTATCTCTTGTGATCTTACTATCCACAACTCTATCATTCCAAATCATGTTGTTCTTGACCTCCTCTGTGGCCTCTTCTTCCCTGTCCTCTCCATCTGGATCACCTGCTGGACTGCGTTCCAGAAAAGTCTATCCAACCTTCTTGCTGGAACCCGCTCAACTATCTCTATTCTCCGCCGTCTTGGACTCCCCCCCTTTAGTACATGCCATCGAAGACAACCCCCTCTTCACTGACAACCACGTTACTCAAGACCTCATTCGTATCTTCCACAGAGCCACTAGCGCTCTCGTTCTTCTTCTGTCTTCGACACAACCTGACATTCCATTATGCTTCTCTTTGTCGGAGATCTCACGTTCCACGTTATCTGCTCTTCGTCATGCGAACTTTAGTACCTACATCGAAGCCTTGACGCCGGACCGTATTTACCCCACATTTCGTCGTATCTTTCTTACTCTTCCACAAGATCAACGTGATCACTATCTTTCGTGTGCAGATGCTTTCATCTTACACTCCCCAACTCGTGCCCCCCTCCCAGTTTCTCCTCCAACCCGTAGCTCTCTTGCCCTTCGTCTCTCTTCTCCTCCACCCACAGACACTCCCACTACAGTTGAGTCCGACTGGGCTCCCACCGACAGCGATGACGAAGACCCCATCACTGCAGCTATTCCTGTCCCCCATGACCGACCACAATGGATTACTCTCCCAAATGGCAATCGCTCCTTATCCTCTCCTATGCAAGTTCTCCCATTACCAGATCACTATCAACTTCCCATCGCCTCCTCGACCACTGAGTGCTTTCAATGTCATGCTCGAGGTCATATACGAGAGAACTGCCCCGCCTACACTTGCCCTCACTGCCGCATGTCCGCCCCAGGCCATCCTGTGCATAGCTGCCTTACTATCCAATGTGACTTCTGTCGTAACTGGGGTCATGGTGACCGATACTGCCCCCATCATAACTGTGGGCTTTGTGCTCAACCAGGACACATCCTCAATCTCTGTCCATCTGCTCGTGTTCCCCTGTCACATTAACTAGAGGATGACGGAGACCGCCTACTTCCCTGGGATTAGCTATTGGGGTCAACCGGGTTTGACCATTGAACCAGGGGTTCAACTGTACAAGGGGGGTAATGTTATGATTTCTCTTCTCTTTCATCGCCTCGTCCTAATCCTCTTCTCAGCTCATCATTCTAACTGGAGAGGCAATCACTTCTATCTGTATTCCGCTTTCCTTTTGATCACCGGACCTATCTCTTTCAGACTTATCCGATTACCATGTACTTCTTCTTCTCCATTTGTCTCACCCGCTACCCACGTCTCCCACGATGGATAGTTCTGCCCGTATTCCTTGACATTCCTCGATGTTCTTCTCCTTTTTTAGTTTTATTTCCTTTCTCGATCCCTTGGTCCGTGCACAAGGTATCTCGTGTATAAATACTTGTCATTTACGCAGCTAGTACTCTAGTCTTGAACTCCGCAATACTAGCGTATTCATAACTCCTGAGCAACTATCGTTGCACAACCTGACCTAAGTCTCTATATCAAGGAATTCCCTTGGTATAACCTTTGCCCTTGTCTCGCTCAAAGACTCCCCTCTTTGACCAATCCTCGTTCTCCTCTCTAAGTCTCTTGAGTTGGTCTCTTCGTGAGTATCACTCGAGCTTATTGGGAGCTTAGTCCATTGTTTATGCTACGCGTAACATTAACCATGTGGCCATTTTGACCACAGAACATCCAGAGCGCATGATCGAAGCAGCATTGGCGTTCAATGGCGGTGAGCTTGCCATTGCTATCCAGCTATGATTGAAGGTGTGGCTGCAGAGTTGCAGAGGGGTTGATTGCCTGTTCCTCAAAGTTGTGCGTGTCCTCAGAGGATGTGTGACTGTTGGAGTCATGAATGGAGGGAGTAGGTGATGCAGAGGGAGAGGATGATGACATGGTGGACGGAGGGGTGACTTGACGATTGAGTTCAGACTTGTGCTCCCAATAGCATGCGTCAATAGTGTGAGCGAGGGAACAGAGCTTGGAGAGGGTCGGAGGTCTGCCTACACGTGAAATTTCATCTTTAAGGCAGTCAGGCAGACCGTTGTAGAAATAGTGCTGGAGGGCACCATCTCCATAACCTTGGACTTGGGAAGTGACTTGGTTGAATTCAACCACATACTTGTTGATATGCTGGTTGTCCTTCATTGTCAGATTGTCAAGTTGATGCTCAGCATCTCCGATGGGGTCGTGAGGACCGAAAGTGGTCCAAAGCTCAAGGACAAACTCCTTGTAGCTGTCCATCCAGAGCGGATGGAAGAAGACGTCGTTGGAGTCAAGGAGGTCTGGTTCGAACCATTCCAGCACAATGCCCTTGAGGTAGGATTGCACAAATGTGACTTTAGCGCACTCTGAGGCAAAGGCCTTAGGACGATCCTGGAAGTTGAGTTCGCACTGAACCAAGAAGACGCAGAGTTTGCAGGGATCAGCCCCATCAAACTGGTCTGGTTCATGGACTTTAGTGCACTGAGCAGATGTGAAGATGGGACGATGAGAGGAACGAGCAAGGTCCTGGATTGCTTGTGCAAGGCGAGTGAGAGCATCTTGCAGCTCGTTTTCAGGAAGAGGGTCATCCCCTAGGAAGTCGGAGTCATCATCAGAGGAGTCATCTCCAGGGCCGTCAGGGCCTTCTGGAGGATTGTGAAAGGGTGGGGTATGGAGAGTCTCATATGTGCGTGCAACCGAAGTCAGAGAACACGGATGTGGGTGCGATGCAGAGGCTGAAGTAGCACAAGTGGAGAAACTTCGGAAACACTCAGAGGGACCTGGGTCACCCTGATTGCTTCGAAAGGCGGAGAGAGAGGTGTAACAAGAGGATAAGGGAGGTTGTGCACCCAGTGCACAAGTGTCAGAGTGGGTAGGGGTGGTCATTGAGGTAAAGACTGTTGACAAGATGTGAGTTCGAATATACTGTCAAGACCATGTCAACTCCTGAGGGAACTCTGGAACTCCAGAGTTTTGGGTCGGAAGGGACTGTGGCTTCACCATACATGGTGTGCCCTTGTTAATGGTCATGTCCCCGAATTTGGACGGAGGGTTGGAGATTGGAGATGGACGCGAGTAGAGGAGTGGTATCTAAGTCGATATTCAAACTAGAGTACAAGTATCGAGTACAGAGAGTTTATATATGAAGGCGGAGTTAGGAAATTACTTGTATAAGGACAGAGGCAGAGACGGGGGGGAAAGTAAGCTGGAGCTGTGTCCACAGTTGAATACAGCTGCGGTCAAATCTAAGAGGTGGGTCTAATACAAAAGTGTCAAGGTACAAGGAATGGAATGTAGAGAGATATAAGGAGATTGGAGGTAAAAGTCTGGAGACTCCTGGTAGTGTCTTGGTAGAGAACGTGCCAGAGTTCTGAAGGAAAGAGGTCCAGAGTAGCGGAGTTAGTGGAGTTGGACTTTAACTAAAAATCATGCATATGACAGTGGAGAAGGCTACTACAACCCTCAATCTGATTGACAAGCAAATGGAAGGTTTGGAGATAATGATAAACAAGATGGCAGAGCAGCTCCTTGAGTTGGACAAGAAGTATACTGAAACTCTCTATCATATGCAACAGCGACTTCCTGATCTTCAGCCTGTGATTGATCATATAGAGGCTGGAGTACTGGATAATATGGAGGTGCACAAGAGCATAGATCAAGAGATGTCAAAAATCCATGACAATTCAAACACATTGGAGGATCAGATGAATGGTCTATTTCAGAAATATCAGGGAATGCCAAACTAAACAAGCAGTCAGAGGACATTTCATCTTTAGGACTTTTGTATCAGACTCTAGGAGATGCTGTGATATTACTAGCATGTATGATTGCCCTGGCAAGGGAAAGTGTAGTTAACTCGGCTTAATAAAGACAGATAATATTCTAAATTAACAATGTGCAGCAGTGAGAGTGGATAGGCGATTATTCCTGTTACATAAGTAGTGGGTTTTTTAAGGGTAAGTTACTTGGGACTATGCCAAGTGTCCATGTGAATAACAGCAATGTTCAAAGGAGGAGAAGTGATAAGTGGACAATGAGCCAAGCAGGGAAATAAGTGTGAGATGTAACTATTTGGGCATCAAATTGTCAACCTATCAAAATATCATAGGCTGAACTTAGTATTGCAACTCATTTTGCCAATTATTAAATGCCAAAACAGTGATTTAATGTTGACCAAATGTGACTGCTTGATGAGTGTTGGGATCATTGTAATCATAGTGCAGTCAACCCAACAGCTGATCACTGACACTGACATGGCAATACTTACCATTAATCTTAAAATAGATTCAAACTGCTGAGGATTACATTTACTTATAGAAACTCTATTCAACTGTCACAGAATTCATGTGAAAAAATAATTATGAGGGCAGCACAAGTTAATGAGAGCTCATTAAAATAAGCACTGATCCTCTCATTCTCTAGGCATTCTAGATCATTCAGATTCTCATTCGAAGGCTCATGGATTACCAGCTCCACCAAGTTTTGAAAATGGCCCACCAGCATATGTAGCATAGTGAATGACTTCTAGATGTTCTAATAAACAAGTACAGTATCTGTGTCAAGGCAGATGTCTGAAAGATGGATACAGATGTGGGTCACTTGGCTTGTGAGCTGGGAAATAGAATGAGGACAATCCTGCTTGAGGACATAATCAACAGTTTTTTCATGACATTTACATTCACTCTCTTGGTCTGAGTGCAAGCAATGAGGGCCATGAAGAGCAAGCATTCTGTCAGGGAGTTGCACCAAGTCAAGATGGTCCATGGTCAATGGATGTGGAAAGTAGACATACAAAAGGCTAAATAATCTGACCATTCACAAATCAGCATTTATTAGCTAGAGTGAATGTATCACTTACTGGTTAAAGTAAGGGTGTCTTACAGAAATTTTGTCAAGAGGGTGCTTTTTATACAATACATGTAGGGGAGGGCCATTTCCAGACCACTATTGTCCATGCAGTGCTTTGGTGGACTGTCCTGGTATTCATGGAGAGATTAGTCTATAGCTTCACATTTCTGGTCTCATGTCAATGAGTACCATGGAATGGACATTACATTTCGTTCCATTGGTATCTCCAACAATACCAAGTGTGTTCAGCTCTCTACAACAAGCCCAGTGGTCATCCATACCATGAACAATGAAGCTCACTGAGAAGATGGATCACATGATGGTGGAGGCCTCTTGTATGTTCATGCTTCTGGCACTGTTTCAAACCAAATCTTGCACCTTGGGCTCAGACTCCCATATGAATCTAGGATTTCAGGTCACCAATGGCATGATCGAAATGATCCTTTTGGTGAAATGGGATCAGCAAAATGATATGAGCAAACAGGAAAAATCAGTCTAGGAGATGAAATCACTGGTGCACACTAGTCAAATTGAAAGATTACCTAAATATTGGGATAACAAAAATAATACATATGGTGAAATGGTATTGGCGAAATGAAAATAGCATTGTAAAGATGATATGAGCACCTAGTCTCAATGCATCTAGCCTGCTGCACTGTGGTGACATGAGGCATGAGTGCAGCTACAGTTTCTAAGTCTCAAGGCATAATTAAGCAGTGCCTCCCTTCTCTCTCTCATGCCACCATCTCCTCACTGATCCTCTCCCTGTTTTTGTTATGATTTATCTTCTTTTTCATTGCCTCATCCTCTTTCTCTTCTCCTCTTCCTTTGTCAACTGGTGAGGTGACCACTGTTATTCCTACTCTGCTTTTCTTTTGATCACTGGACCCATCTCATTTACCTTGATTCACTTACCCTGTGTAACTTCTTCCTCTTTCAATCACCCTTGTGCTATGCTCTCACATGATGGCTAACTCTCCCTGTGTTCCACAACATTCTCCACTGTTCTTTTTCCTTTCTTGTTCTTATTTCCTTTTTTGATTTCTTGGTTCGTGCGCAGGGTAGACACGTATAAATACCTTGCTTGATCCACATGTACATTAGTCTTGATCTGCGCAATACTAGTGTACTTTCAAGTCCAATCCTCACAACTTCCCTAAGTTGAACTCTTAGTCTTCATCTTGCTCAAGGAAACCCCTTGACCGATCCTTCATCACTCATCTGTCCTTGTCTCATTCAAGGAAATCCCTTGAATGATCCTTCATCCCTCTTTGTTCCTGCTGTCTCTAGAGTTGGTCTTTTCGTGAGTATCACTCGAGTCAGTAAGCCTTAGGGGTTAAGCCTATTGTGTACGCTATGTGTAACAAAAGATCAAAACTATTCTAGATCCCACCTTCTATGGTGTAGGACCCACCCATTACCATCACAAGTTGATCATCCAGATTTGGACTCCACCATGACCACCACGACACTGATAGCGACATTGAAATTGACGCTCCAGAAGAACAGTCTTCCCACAGAAGTCATCGACACCACAGACCACTAGCCACATACCCTAGCATCACTCAGAGGACTGCTATATTTGCTCATCCCTCAACACCACCACCAATGACCCCACAACTTGCCATCACCGCCCCAACACAGCCTATTACCACCATGTCCTCCTATGCTTCTGAACTCAAAGCAGCTCTCCCCACTGACTTCTCTGGAGAACCTACTGATGCCTCTAGATGGATCAAGGCCATGAAGGCCTACTTCGCCCTCAATGCTACACTTTATCTCACCAACAATGACAAAATTATGACCACCCTTAACAAGATGTCGAAGGGAAGAGGTGCCTCCTTCACTAAGATGTGGTATGACAAGATGGCTGACACCACTATCACCATAGGAAAAACCTTCAAGGAGTTCACCAACAATTTTGAATCCATGTTCTATCCCTTTGACACCAAAGCCACTGCCTGTCTAGAGCTATCCAAACTCATCCAGAAATCCTCTCGTCTTTCAAATGGGACCATTGATGATGGCTTCCAGCAATACATCACTGACTTCCAAAACCTCTCATGCAAAGCTGGCATCACTGACGATGTCACCCTCATTGACCAGTTCTTCCTAGGACTAGACCAGCGAATCACCACCATGATACTCTCCATGGCGGCAATCCCCACCACCATTGCCAAATGGATTGACCAGGCTAAGGTCTTCCATGTGCAGAAAATGCACATTCTTGCTCTTCGTGGAGGATGCACCCCTCCAACCTTTGCCCCTCGCCCTACCAGAGACCCCAATGCCATGGATGTAGACACTATCTCCATCGCCAAGCTAACTCCCATGGAATGTGCCAAGTGTATCCGTGAAAATCACTGCTTCTGCTGCCACCTCCCCGGACACTCTGCTTAGAACTGCTGAAAGTTCCCAACCACCTCCTCTACCCCTCGTCAACCCCAATTTCAGAACAACCCCTCATCCTTCACACAAAATTCCCAGAACATATGAACCACTGAGACTACTCCCTCTATGCCTATCACTGCCATCTCTGCCACTACCCCTTTGGATGAATATGTCAACTCCCTGAAGATGTCTGGAAAGGGAGAGAAAGAGATCCTCTCAGTCCTCAAGATGTGTTATGAAGAACCGCCAGAGGAAACTCATTCCATTCCTCTGGAACGAATCCAAGCTGTGAAGGATTTTTAAGAAGAGAAGCCACCTTGATGTCTCCTTCCCTTTACATCAATAATGTACTTGTAGCACGAAACGACAATAGAACTATGTGTCTCCCCATTCTGCTACATGGCAAAATCAAAACTGTCAACACCAATGCTCTCATTGATTCCAGAGCAACTGGAAACTTTCTCGATCCATGACTTCTCCCTCTTGGCAACTTTAAACTATCCTGTCTCTCTCAACCTCTCATTGCTTACAATGTAGATGGGACCACAAACACAAAAGGGTCTATCCTTTGGAAAGCAACAATCAAGATCTCCGCCTCTGATTTTTCCGACACGGTCTCTTTTCTAATACTTCGTCTTCGAAATCCCCATATTATCCTTGGTCTACCCTGGCTCCAGAAATGGAACCCAACCATCGACTGGAGAAACTTCACTCTTGACTTTGACTCTTTGCCTTACTTAACTAATGGAAGTTTACCCTTCCCTGATTCTGATCTCAACATTGCAACCACATTCTCTTTCTAGTATCCTCTTGGGGTCGAGAGGCCTCTCTGTGAGTGTCCTCCCCCAAAGAGATCGACCTGGGAACAAATCAACAAGACTATGATCTCCACTGAAATCGCCCAAACCGAGAAACCCAAGGAAATCCCCATCCCTGACTTTTGTTCCAACCTCACCGATGTCTTTGCCGAGGCTACTCATGACCATCTCCCCCTGCATTGTCCATTCGATCACACAATTGACCTGAAAGACACTTTCACCCCAAAAATTGCCAAGGTTTACCCACTCAACCCATCAGAAAAGGAAACTTGTCAATTATTTGTTGGAGAACACTTGAAAACTGATCAAATTGTCCCTTCCAAATCCCCTCAAGCTGCTCCTTTCTTTTTCGTTCCCAAGAAAAATGGCACTCTTTGCCCTTGTCAAGATTATCGTTATCTCAACAGTCACACCATCCGAAATGCCTATCCCTTACCTCTTATTTCCAAACTCATTGACGATATGAAAGACACAAACTTCTTCACTAAGTTTGACATTCAATGGGGATACAACAACATTCGCATCAAAGAAGAAGATCAATGGAAAGCCGCCTTCATTACTCTATTAGGCCTCTTCAAACCAACTGTCATGTTCTTCGGTTTCTGCAATGCGCCTGCTACCTTCCAAGCTTTCATGAACCATATCTTTGCCAATATAATCCTCGAATGTTGGCTAAAGATTTACATGGACGACCTTGGCATTCACATTCATGGTACTATTGAGCTTCATCACGAACAGACCCATCGCATCCTTCTACGACTTCAAGAACATGGTCTTTCCCTTAAAATCTCCAAATGTTCCTTTGACACTCCCACCATGGAATACCTTGGTATGATCATCGGCCAAGGACTTGTCAGAATGGACCCCAAGAAGCTCTCTGCCATCACTGATTGGAAACCACTGACCTCCATTAAAGGAGTTCGCTCCTTCCTTGGTTTCACTAACTTTTACTGGAAATTTATTTTAAATTACTTCAACATTATTGCCTCTCTCACCTTCCTGACTTGGAAGGACAAACCCTGGCTCTGGTCCATGTTACAACAATGATCTTTCGACTCCCTCAAGAAACATTTTTGCACTGCCCCCATCCTTGCCATTCCTGACCTTTCCAAACCCTTCCATGTCATGACTGATGCCTCTCTCCTCGCCGCAGGCACCATCCTCATGCAAAACAATTCAAATGGAGACAAACGTCCTATTGCTTATTTCTCAAAGACCTTCTCTCCCGCTGAGTGGAACTATGATATTTATGACTGTGAGCTCCTTGCGGTGATCCTTGCTCTCGCCAAGTGGAAACACTACCTCCAAGGAACCCCTTATCCTGTCTCCATCCTCACTGACCACAAAAATTTATCATATATCTGTGACCCTCAAAAACTATCTCATCGTCAGGCCCGCTGGTCTCTCTTTTTATAGGACTTTGACATCTGTTGGCTTGTCACACCTGGTACCAAAATGGGACCCGCAGACACCCTATTCTGATGCGATTTCATTAACACCTCCACTGACAACATGGACATCTCCATTATTCCTGACCCTATCATCATCAACACCCTTGACACCATCCTCACCTGCCATATCCAGTCCTCTACATTGTCTGACCCCTTTGTCATCAAGGCCCTTGCCACTCTCAATGAGGGATCCCCTCTCTTCACTTGTGCCTCTCTCTTAGACTGGCACTTTGACAACAGTCACCTTTACTTCAAAAACCACATGTATGTTCCCCCTCCTGCTCAGTTAGCATTGCTACATTCTATCCATTCTTCTCCCCTCTCTGGCCAAATGGGGGTCTACCAGACTAAGGTGATCATTGAATGCGATTTTTGGTGGCCCGGCCTTTCTACTTTTGTCAAACATTTCATTGATGGCTGTGCCGTCTGCCAACAAAATAAGGTCAATACCCATCCTATGGTTCCCCTGCTCTCTCCCATCATTTCCATGGTTACTCTGCCATTCAAACAGCTTTCTTGTGATCTCATCACCAACCTCCTTCCTTCTGATGGCTTTGATTCTGTTTTGGTCATGGTCGACCACAGCCTTATGAAGGGGGTGGTTTTTGCTTCTTGTTCCAAATCTGTTATGATTTCTCTTCTCTTTCATCGCCTCGTCCTAATCCTCTTCTCTGCTCATCGTTCTAACTGGAGAGGCGACCATTTATATCTGTATTCCACTTTCCTTTTGATCACCGGACCTATTTCTTTCAGACTTATCCAATTACCGTGTACCTCTTCTTCTCCATTTGTCTCACCCGCTACCCACGTCTCCCACGACGGATAGTTCTGCCCATATTCCTTGACATTCCTCAATGTTCTTTTCCTTTTCTAGTTTTATTTCCTTTCTCAATCCCTTGGTCTGTGCACAAGGTATCTCATGTATAAATACTTGTCATTTACACAGCTAGTACTCTAGTCTTGAACTGCGCAATACTAGCGTACTTTCTAGTCCCATCTTCATGACTTTAGTTGAACACTCGTCCTCGTCTCGCTCAAGGAAACCCCTTGACCGACCTTCGTCCTCATCATCATTACAGGAAACCCCTGAACGACCTTTGTCCCTTATCGTCCTCGTCTTGTCCAGGAAACCCCTGCATGACCCCTCGTCCTTCTTGTTCCTCTTGAGTTGGTCTCTTCGTGAGTATCACTTGAGGCAACCGGTTTAGGAGTGGAATCTTTTGTGTATGCTATGTGTAACAGCGAGTGGTGAAGTTCGGAGGGGTCCGTCCTTCTCGAAGGGCGAGGATATGGATCTTTTGTGCATGGAAGATCTTTGCCTGGTCGATCCATTTGGAGATGGTGGTTGGGATAGCGGCCATGGAAAGAATCATGGTGGTGATTTGCTGGTCCAACCCCAGCAAGAATTGGTCAATGAGGGTGACGTCATCAGTGATTCCAGCTTTGCAAGAGAGATTCTGGAAATCGGTAATGTATTGTTGGAAGCCACCGTCAGTGGTTCCATCGGGTAGGTGAGATCTCTTTTGGATGAGCTTAGATAGCTCCAGGCGGGCAGTGGCTTTAGTGTCAAAGGGGTAAAATGTGGACTCGAAGTTGTCAGCGAATTCCTTAAAGGTTTTGCCGGTGGTGATGGTGGTGTCAGCCATCTTGTCGTACCACATTTCGGCAAAGGAGGCACCTCGTCCTTTGGACATCTTATTCAGAGTGGTCATGATCTTGTCGTTGTCATGAGAATACAGGGTGGTGTTCAGAGCAAAGTAGGCTTTCATAGCCTTGATCCATCGAGAGGCGTCAGTCGGTTTGCCTGAAAAGTCGGCGGGAAGAGCCGCTTTGAGTTCAGTGGTACGAGCGGACATAGTAGTGGTGGTGATGGGCTGGGTCACGGGTGGTGGGGTTGATGGAAGACTTGGTGCGGCGATCCTATGGGAGATACTAGGGTTCGAGAGTGGTGGTCTGTGATGAGATCTAATGATTTGTCGAGAAGGTTGTTCCTCAGGGGGGTCGACTTCGATGTCGCTTTCACTGTCGTAGGGGTCTTTGTTTCGAGAGAGTCTGAACCTGGAGGATTGACTCATGATGACGGTGGAGAGGTCCTGCACCTAGAAAGGTGGGACCAAAGTAAGTCTTGAACTTTTGTTATGCGTAGCGTAAACAATGGACTAAGCTCCCAATAAGCTCGAGTGATACTCACAAAGAGACCAACTCAAGAGACTTAGAGAGGAGAACGAGGATCAGTCAAAGAGGGGAGTCTTTGAGCAAGACAAGGGCAAAGGTTATACCAAGGGAATTCCTTGATATAGAGACTTAGGTCGGGTTGTGCAACGATAGTTGCTCAGGAGTTATGAATACGCTAGTATTGCACAGTTCAAGACTAGAGTACTAGCTGCGTAAATGACAAGTATTTATACACGAGATACCTTGTGCATGGACCAAGGGATTGAGAAAGGAAATAAAACTAAAAAAGGAGAAGAACATCGAGGAACGTCAAGGAATACGGGCAGAACTATCTGTCGTGGGAGACGTGGGTAGCGGATGAGACAAATGGAGAAGAAGAAGTACATGGTAATCGGATAAGTCTGAAAGAGATAGGTCTGGTGATCAAAAGGAAAGTGGAATACAGATAGAAGTGATCGCCTCTCCAGTTAGAATGATGAGCGGAGAAGAGGATTAGGACGAGGCGATGAAAGAGAAGAGAAATCGTAACAGCTAAGGAGTGTCTCAAGCCTACCTCTCACACATCTATGGGTCGCACCACTACTGTTGAAACTCCGGAGGTCTCCACCTCGGAGGCATCTGACTAGTCCATATTCTCCGCTCCGCATGACAGGCTGTTGCCTGGTTGTGCACCCTAGGAGATTCGACTCCATGCCTCCATTCTCTCCACCTCCATTTTTTGCCCTCCTGACATTTTTTTCTTCTTTTGTATTTGTTTTCTAGTTTCCTCCCTGTTCATAGACTCTGCCCTTGTTACCTTACAGATGTAGTTGTGTAATAAAGCACGAACTTTCCTCCTCACACCTCCGCTCCAACTCTGATGGATCTCTGATGGCACACCCTGTGCTATTCTTTCCCTCCGCTCTTCGACCAGTGTAATCACTCTGTTGATGTTATACGTTAAAATCCGTTGAATGGCTTCTGCTCCCTTGATCTTGGAAATCACTGACCCACCTGCTAAACAATCCATTGATTATGTGGGTATTGGGTAGTACCTTGTTCCGTTCACCTCCACATGCCATGCTGACACCCCCTGTGCATCCTCTGTGGCCTCCGACTTCTTCGTCTCTGGCCAGACTTCCACTCAATTCACCATGTCCTTTCTGTCTTCCCTCACCTCTGACTTGCCAACTTGGACTTTTATCTCTGTCTCTGTCTCCATTGTTCATCACTTCTGTGCTGCATCTCCAACCCATTCCCCTTGCCCTCAACGCTGGGATGTCTAGCCTGAGAGGGGGATAGGGACTATGCTTGCATCACTCCACGCACCTTTTTCCACCTTTTTTGTTTTTCTGCTGTCTTTACTCTGTATGCAGCTCGCTGCATCCCTCTGTGCAAACTCCGTGCACACCCTCCACATTGTTGATCAACTCCACAAATTCACTTCGCTCACTCCATTGGTTGCACGAACAAAAAACATATATAATAACAAAACTATTGACTAGGAGAAAGACGAGGAACACCTATGCTACCCCCATTTTCTCTGCCCCCTTCTCTCCTTTGTCCTCCCCTTCCTCCATTGACTCTGACTCCTCCTCCGACCCATCTCCGTTCTCCTCCCTCTCTTTTGCCAACTCTGGCAAATCTCTTTCTACCTCTTCTTTTTCCCCCTCCTCCACTTTGTCTTCTTCTTCCTCCTCTGTTTTCAAATATTTGTTCTCTTCCATCATCCCCACCTTGCTCTCCTCTAACTCCACCAGCTCCGACCCACCATCACTCTCCCCCGATGTTGTCTTCCCTGTCTTTCTGGAGCCACTCGGCCCCGCCTCTGCTCCTTCGTCCACCTTTGCCCTCTTCCTCTTCCACTCCGGCTTTTCCTCTTTGGGCCTCTTGCACTTCACCTTTGCCTCTTGGCACCCCAGGCACAAGGTGGACTTACCAGTCCTGGGCTCGCAACTGATCCCCCAATCCTCACACCTCACACAAGCAGGCGGCTCCGCAGAGGCCCGCTTCTTCCCCTTCTGGACACTCTGCTGCATGTGGACCTCCTCCACCTGACTCCATCAGCTCCATCGCAGCACATGCAATCTTTGACTTACCCTTTTCTTGGCTGCTTCCTCAGCCTTTCGCCTCTCCAACTCCACCCTCTACTTCTCCTCTGCCTTGCATCATTCTGCTTCCTCGTGCGCCCTCTTCTCTGCCTCCTCGCATGCCTTTCACTCTGCCTCCTCCTTCCACACCTTTGCTTGTCTCCACCGCTCATTGAACTTCATGGTGCTAACACCATTGTCATCATTCTCATTCTCCTTGAGCTGCTCTTCGGACCAGCCTTTGATGTTACCGAGGGGGGCAGACATGGTAGTGGTAGGAGATTAAGGAGCAGAAACTGACCTCAACGGACTTTATATGCAGGCGAACAATAAGCGATTTTTCTGACTCCAACTCCACACTCTGCATTGTCGTCGCTAAAGGCCTTCAGGGGTTCAGGCCTAAGAGGGGGATACTGTCATATGCATGATTTTTAGTTAAAGTCCAACTCCACTAACTCTGCTACTCTGGACCTCTTTCCTTTAGAACTCTGGCGCATTCTCTACCAAGACGCTACCAGGAGTCTTCAGACTTTTACCTCTGATCTCCTTATATCTCTTTACATTCTGTTTCTTGTACCTTGACACTTTTGTATTAGACCCACCTCTTAGATTTGACCACAGCTGTGTTCAACTGTGGACATAGCTCCGGCTTACTTTCCCCCCCATCTCTGCCTTTGTCCATATACAAGTAATTTTCTAACTCCGCCTCTGTATATAAACCCTCTGTACTTGATACTTGTACTCTAGTTCGAATATCGACTTAGATACCACTCCTCTACTCATGTCCATCTCCAATCTCTGACCCTCCAACCAAATTCGGGGACACGACCGTTGACAAGGGCACACCACATACGGTGAAGCCACAATCCCTTCTGACCCAAAACTCCAGAGTTCCGGAGTTCCCTTAGGAGTTGACATGATCTTGACATCCACATGCTTTCCCAAGTCACTTTCTGGATACAAAGGCGGGTTGGCTGGCATTGCAGAACTTTCAGCCAAAGCTATCTAAAAGTTAATCAACTACAATCTCGTCATGATTGAATGCAATTACCATGTCAGGTGGAGCACATGTCAGTGAGTTGGAAGTGGTGGCAACATTGATCTACAAACCATGAATTCAGAGACTGGCAAATTGATAGAATGTAACTTACTATCTTAGCTTTCTATTAAGAGACCTGGGTATCCAGAATATTAGCAATGTCCATATCTCCACCTTCATCAGTGAAGCCAAAGTCAGAAACAATCTGCTTGGCTTTTAACTTCCCTTTATCAACCTTCAGCTGAACCTTGAGCACATTGCCATATTTTTCGAAGCAGAAAACAAGATTGCCAGTAGCCTTGGCCTTATCTCCACCTTTGTTAGCGATGCCAAGGTCAGAAACAATCTCCTTGACTTTTGACTTCCTTTTATTCACCTTCTTCAGAACCTTGAATATGTTGCCATCTTTTTTGAAATAGGAAACAAGATCACCCTATGAATTTGCAGCATGAACCACATTGCCATCCCTGTCAACAATTGCAGGAAGGTCTTGAAGGATGCCACACTTGCTCTTCCAAGTGTTACTGTACATGGTCCACAAGGCTTAAACTTTTCGCCATCCCTGCTCTTCATCACTGTATATGCCAATCCTTTTAATGTGCAATACATTTCTTTCACTTTATATTAGTATAGTTTTTGAAACAGAAAAAGTCTGCCCATATGTAGGATCAAAAACCAATTTCCCTTTCATATTGCCAGCCACATCTACTTTGACCTGTTTTGGTCTTTTTGCTCATGGACCTTTGTTTTGTGTGCTTATACTTTCATCACCACTCTGCTCATCATCTGAACTCAATATCTGTTTTTTATTCCTCTGTTGCCGTAATGAGGGTACTGTGACATATGGACTCTTTGTTAAAATCAGTTTTACTCTGGAGGTAACTCCAAAGAAGTCCAGAGTTGGAGCAGATGGGACTTGGCTTCATCATATGTGGTGTGCCCTTGTCTACACACCAGTCCTGTATTTTGGAGTTGGTCAAACAGAGGAGTAAGGACTTAACATGAAGCATGAATAAGTCAGTCAGAGGGGAATGAAGTAGGAGGAGTAAGTCTAATGTGATATTCAAACTGGAGTATGAGTATTGAGTACAAGGGGTTTATATATGAAGGTGGAGTTAGGAAAATACTTGTATATGTATGGATGGAGGCAGAGATGGGGGAAAAGTAAGCCAAAGCTGTGTCTGCAGTTGAACACATCTGCAGTTGAATCTAAGAGGTGAGTCTAATACAAAAGAGTCAAAGGTACAAGGAACAGAATGAAGAAGAATATAAGAAGGAACTCTGGGAACTTCTAAGTGCTTCTTGAATAAGAGTGCTTTGGAGTTGGGGGACTTGAGAGCGGAGTGTTGGAGTTGAACTTAGTATGATTTCCTGAATATGACATAGAGTCATGGTATTTGGTAGAATGACAACAAATTGGCAAAATGAAGAAAAGAAGGTAATATTCATGCCACTTTGGCTTACTAATCATTAATTTCATTAGTGTCTGTTATGCATGTTACAGAAATTCTATCAAGTATAGGAGGCTATATATACAGTTACTCATTATCACCTTGATGATGGCCAAGCTGTTCCAAAACATGATTAATAACTTCCCTTTTTGTTGAATTCCTGTTCAGCAGCCTCTCATCAATAGAGGTGATTTGTTCTAAAAGTGTTTTATTCTCTTCTGTATTCGACTTCATCAATAATACCATCAGTGTTCTTGCATGTCAAATGGCCAGTAATGCATGTTGTATATCTTTCTTCTTTGGCAAAATGTTTGATGTGATTGGCAACACTTTGTGGTGCTGAAGATGGTACAAGAGCTAGAAAATTATGTTAGGACAATTATTTGCATGAGGAAAAGAGCATACAAAACTTTCCACTGCCCTCTGAGATCCCTGGTATCTCTATTCCTAATGATGGGGATCATTAATGAGACTCTCAGAGTTTGCCCACCATTGATTGATATAAGAACTTATGCAAACAACAACATCCTCAGCAAGTGCTGACCCAGGCACTGGTAAGATAGCCTGAGTGCATTGCATCTTGGCACCCACAGCAGAAAGAAACCTGAGAGTTTCTAGTACCTTGATGTGCATGTTCTGTAAGGTAGCAGAACCGACGAGCATCATAACAGATATCTATTACAGTGATTAGTGAATGGACATTGTTTAATATATAGGTCACACCATCATTTCATTCACCCTCTCCCAGAAGATGTCCCACAGAGGTGTTGTCATATGCATGATTTTTAGTTAAGTCTAACTCCACTACCTCCACTACTCTAGACCTCTTTCCTTCAGAACTCTGGTGTGTTCTCTATCAAGACACCACCAGGAGTCTCTAGACTTTTACCTCTGATATTCTTATATCTCTCTACATTCTGTTCCTTGTACCTTGACTCTTTTGTATGAGACCCACCTCTTAGATTCTAGATTCTACTGCAGCTGTGTTCAACTGTGGATACAGCTCTGGCTTACTTTCCCCCCTGTCTCTGCCTCTGTCCATATACAAGTACTTTCCTAACTCCACCTCTGTATATAAACCCTCTGTACTTGATACTTGTACTCTAGTTCAAATATCAACTTAGATACCACTCCTCTACTTGTGTCCATCTCCAATCTCCAATCCTCTGTCCAAATTCAGGGACATGACATTGACAAGGGTGCACTGCATACAGTGAAGCCACAGTCCCTTCTGACCAAAACTCCAGAGTTTTGGAGTTCCCTCAGGAGTTGACCCAGTCTTGACAGGTGTGCTGAATGGAGGGAATTTTGTGAAAATTTCCTGTAGTTCATATGCTGTGACAGTTACTTGTGCCTTGACCATGAATTGACTTCAAACAAAGTCATTCATGTCTGTTGGACCAGATACAACCAGGTTCTTCATTTTGTGGTAGAATAAAACCTGAGGTTTGCAACAATTAAGAAGCACAGGAAGGAGTGGCATATGCAATCCTAAATCTTTGAGTAATCCTTTTCACATCTAACATCTACTTTTCCCATAATGCAAATTCCTTTGTAGCAATATAGGCTCTGCCGATGTTGTCCCCTGCAGCTTTGTGAAATAATTTCCAAATTAAGTATTGATTGTGGAAATAGTCCATGGTCCACCCCATTTCTGCCTCAAGGAGTGAGATATCTTCCTCAAAGTGATTTTTAATTGCTTTGGCCCACAACCACTGGACCCTAAAAACTTGACAAAATTGTCAGATTAACTTCGTGCAACAAGGTGATTACTTACACTCTGACATCCAATCACTTGATGTGTTATCATTAGGAACATCAATGGTCCAAAACCATGGCAAATTTTTGTTCTGTTGCCCTGAAAGGGTGGGATCCAAAAGAGTGGTCTTTGAGGTCAAATCTTGTTTCAATTCTTTGTAAGTCTCAAGGATATCTGCATCAGCACCAAGTGAGATCATCACCAATCTGCACTTCCAGTAAATGTTTGCATGGAGAGTAACAGATTGTTCTATGGAGTGGACATTGTCCCAAGCCCTCATTTTCTTCTGTTGACTATTGGCAGCATGTCTGACTTGGTGTGGTATAAGAAAGAATGATACCCCAAATCAATAAAAAGTTGATGGAAACAGTCATTAGCCTGTCTCTGATGAAGAACAAGTTCTTGTTCTGCCAAAATTTCTATTCCAAGTTCTTGTAATTTCTTGAGCCCATAGGTGGAAGGAAGGAATATTCTTTGCTGCTTAGGATTGTAATCATTTCCTGGCTCTTCACCTTCATCCTAAAAAAAAGCTGATGTATTATCTTCAAATTTTCTCATTTGAGTTTCCAATTGTTGTCGCCGATTGACAAGTTCAAGCTGCTCCTAAACAGTAGGTAACCTGGAGAGGCTCTTCACAAATGCTTGAACCTTTGACCTAGCATTTTGCAGTTTTGAACTTGGAATCAGAAGAAGAAAACCTACTGCACTTCCTTTAGTTTCAGACTAGCACTAAGCCATGAGGCACAGCTTTTGTCACTGGATGGAATTACCATGTCTTGCATAAGCTGTAATTGCATGTCTGCTTTACCAGGACCTGTTGCATGCAGGAAACAGGTAAGGCATGCATTCACAGCAAGAATTTAATTTGTCAACTGATACCTTATTTCAAATGAACATCAAAAATAACAATTGAGCTCACGTCATCTCCATGCATTACTTGAGCATTTCTTTCCTGTTCAGACCATTTCCAAATGACCTCATTATTGGCTGCAGACATCAATGCTTCATAGGCTTGCCTTGCCAAAGCCAAACCTTTCAAGGATTTCTTGTACTTTTTACCCAGAGAAGAAACTTTCAAGTTGTATATCACCAATCAGTTTCACTATTGGTGAAGCAAGAAAACTCACTCATCTTTAACATTTTCTTCCAGTTGTTGTCCAGCATATGATCATCTAGAACTTCTCTCCAATGGGCAGATGTCATTGACCTAGTACTCCCACTCACTTCATTTAGTGAGGACCACAATGTTTTCAGAATCTCACCATCTACCTGTTCAATCCCAGGTATGAAGTTTGGTGAATATCTTGGGGTGCAACTGTCCCAGTGAGCATGTATATGAAACAACCCAATTCCCCAAATTATTTGCAAGTTCAGAGGCAGATTCAAGCATGAGCTGTTTGATATTCAGCGATTAAAGTTGATGCTGTACTGACAAGCAATGTCATACAAAATGATAGCATTGAAAATTCCATTCATGCAATTAAGGGCTTTGCAGAGAGTGAAGTCCATATTGATTTGTCATTCACCTCTGTGCAAGTCAATGACACCAGTGGGCACAAAGCACCCATGCCAGGCACATGCGATGGCACCAATTCCAATGCTATCTAGATGGCAATTAGAGCCACAAGTGCATTTCACAGCATGGTGCTCATTGCAGGTGGATTTCTATAAATGATTTTCAATGATAATGTTCATCAAAAGGATCTGACTTACTGGTTGCTGATCCTTTGCTGTTGACAGATGTGTGTTGTATTCATTCAAGCAAGTGAAGTAACTAGAATCATTTGTCAAATGGACATCTTTACTGTTTCCCCTTGTCAAAATATCTGATGCTTCTACTGTTTTTTGGGCACTTTTATCCAATGTGAATGAAGTCAACTAAAGTTCCCACACTTCCAGAGATATTTCTCATACTCTCATAGATGTTCCTGCACTTCTGGAGTTCTGGACATTCCCACACTCCCAGAACTACTTCCAGTGTTCTGGAAACATACTTTATTCTTCTCCTTTTGGACATTGCTTATTTAGCCATCAGATATCATCAGAGTTTACAAGCATGCCTTTGCCCATGGTATAAATACCTTTTTTTCATTCTCAGACTTTCCTCAGTCATTCTTGCACCTCTTTGGGCAGTGGCTGAGGTGAGTACTATGTTTTCACACTACCTTATTTTTATATCTAATAAATGTAGTGGGCATCACTGCCCTTTACTTAGTTTTGACACCCCTTGCCTTTATATGTTCTGCAGAAAAATTACCATCTACAACAAAACTTCACTGATACTTCCAGTTGTTCTTGTCCTTCTTTCAATCAGATGGGAGGTTCATGTCAGGTTGGGGGCATGTTGGGCAAAAGTATGCTAGGTCACCAGGACCCACATCCTGGCAACTATAGGCTATTCCAAACTTTATCTTGTTTGCCAGATGTCTCCATTGTCTGGATATCCTCAGAAGTTCACATTAGCGGTTTCAGTTGGAAGGTGAATTATCAGCATGTGGGAAGTTCAGCAAAAAATTAATACTTACCAGAAGAGTATGTGGAAAAATTGGATTAGTAATTTGCTGAACATAATTATAGAAGGAGTTTGCCATTACTTTGCATTCGAGATTCATTAGCCGAAAATCTTCCAGGACAGAAAATGTGAATGCCATTCATGAAGAAGTCTGTGTGGCAGGGTAGAGCCCAATGCCCATCAACTGATGATGAACTGGGGGATGACCATCACAGTTACATAGACGAAAGGCAAGGCAATGAATGCCAGAACAATCAACCATGGTGAGCACTGGATTTCCAGAGGCATCATATTGCTTCTCCGAACGTGGGTCATCTTGTCCAAGGGCATAGAACATGTTGTTAAACTCCTGAAATCTTCCTGATCAGGAGAATCATTATTATTTACAGTATATACTCCCAATCTGACTCTTCTTCTTCCACTTCATCAATTGAACTATTGTTTTCCTGGGGAATGTGGATCACATTTGGGCATGGCAGGCCTGCATGCCCTAAAAATAGGATGACTCCTGCTGCAAATAAAGATGATTCAGAAAAGTACTCTCCTGTCCAAACCTGAACTTAATGAAATGGGATGTGAGAATGAACCCTACAACAGCATTCAGTGCAAGACAGTGGTTCTCCAAAACAATTGTGGCAATGCCAATTTCCCTCTCTGCCACACTTCTTGTGACACAGTTGCTCCCCAGCATACCCCTCATATTGAACAAGGAGTTCAAGACATTCATCTGCCACAGCAAGCCAATCTTGCATGAATTCAGTTTGTTCCTGTATCACTGTTAGAAAAGCGTTTTGCATTCTAATATGTTACCTTTTTTTGTTTCTGCTTAGATTCAAGGCATGTGAATATGGAGTTGTCAAAGAATGGAGTATCATTCTGATCTTCCCAGGTGGAATTGGAGGTCGCAATGCGTTGAACAGATGATTGTGCAGCTTTGTTCAGACTAGAAGTTGTACCTCTTGGTGACACAAATTTTTGTGGTTTGAAATGACTTTGACATCCATGATGTGTATGCTTTTCCATGAGTGTTATCTGGAGGGTTTGGCTGGTCTGTACTTCTCAGTGACGTGTTCTTGTTATGATGTTGATGGAACAATGATGGAAGAGAAGGAGGTTGTTTTTATTTTGTCATCTGCCATTAATATATCATCTGGGTATTTGCCAGAGATCACTATGTGTCGTTCTGCATATATTAAGCCACTTGGATGCAGAGTTCATTCTGTCCTACCTTCCCTCCTGTTTGATGTCATTCACTGAATCGCCTCAATTCCATTCTACTCTTCTTCCAATATGCCTGGAGTGAATTTCATGGATGCCCAGATCGACATTCTCAATGATGCTATCCAGGATTACCAGACTATCACTGGAAAAGATAAGGTGGTTCAAAAGGACAAGTTTGTTGCTGAACTAGCTGAAAAACTTGCTGCAACCAATGAACTAAATAATGTCCAGGCAATGAACAACATGAAGACTATGAGTGTAAAATATAATGGATATTTCCACATTTCTGATGTTTCAATTATTTGTTCAGTCTGTTAAAAATTGGCTGTCACATCACTTGAGATAGGCAAAAAGTGAAACAGAGTTCTTCAAGAAACTTTCCTGATATTCAGTATTTGTTGACAAAAAGGCTGAAGAGATCAAAGCTGCTGCACTGGAGATGATGAATAGTTAGCCTGGATCATTGGACTATCTTCAATATCATTGGAAGGCAGCAACTCAAATAAGGGTGAAGCTTCAGAAACAGGAAATAGATAGCTTCCAGCAGATTGCCAAGCAGTGGAACAGGCAGGGCACTCCACTAGCTATACAGGAAAAGTAAGTCATCATGCTTTTGAATGTGGGTCTCATTTGACATTCATGTGTAGGGAACATAAAAGACATTTGGCTGTGTTTATGCAGCAGCTTACAGAAACCTTGTGAAAAAGATTTGGTGTAAGAATGACAATGCTGTGGGGATTTAAAAATGTGGAAAGGAAGATCATTCAATCATTGTAAGTCCTCTTAATGTGAAGAGTTAATCATCTGAAAAGAATATGCAGTGTGGAATCATAACAACATGTATGGGAATGTGGAGACTTTCCAGAAGTTGTATGAGAGGGAGTTCAGGAATATAGAAGAGCAATGGGCAAAGTATCTTAGCCAGGTATATGGCAGTAAGTACCCTTCATGTTGGATGATATGAAAATATGAAAGACATGAAATTACAGAAGATGACTCTCCAGTGAAGAAGCCATCCACACCAGCAGTAAAGATGTCTGGAGTTGGATTTCCCTTACTCCCTGACATTGATTTTGCTGAAGAGAAGTTTGTGGACATGAAGATTCTTCTGCACAATTACTTGACAAAGTGTTATTAGTTTAACACTAGTGCAGACTTAGCAAGGATTCCTTGGGGAGAGCTCCAACATAACATCAAGGGTTTTATTGACATCATAGCAGATTACCTGCCTTTTGTTGTGATATTATGAAACCCTTCCCATATATGACAAGATGATGTTATCCACATTCTATAACACATCAAAGTCTGCCAGGATGACCCTGATGTTGACATTGCTTTCCAGTTCAAGCTTGGTGAACAGCATCACTGAAAGGTCTTGAAAAAGTTGGTGACTTATCACTCACCAGTGATAGACTCTATGTTTGACTCTGCTGGCTCTGGCACATCTTGGGAGAAAGCTTCTATATTACCCAACTCAAACACAGAGGAACTTGATGCTCTACCCTTTATCCACTCCCCAAGTCGATCTCCTTCACAAGATGTTTTGCTGGAGGCAGACATTGTGTCAAAAGGTGTGAGGGTTCATCTTTAAAGTAAGAGACTCGTCACTCACCAGCAACAGACTCTATGTTTGACTCTGCTGGCTCTAACTCAGACATAGTGGAACTTAGTGCTTTACCCTTTGTCCAGCCTGCAAGTCAATCCCCTTCACCAGATATTTCACCAGAGGCAGACATTGTGCTGAGAGGTATGAGGGTTCATCTTTCATACATCAATCTGCTTTTTGACTTTCACATGGCAGTCATGCCTTCTAGCAAACATGGTCTAGCTGGAACCTTCACTCATCAACCAAGATTGCATCAGCAGAACACTGCTGCCTGGTCTAAGTAAATCACCTCAACACCATCTAATTCTGTTGAGGCATCTACTTTGCCAACCATCCCTCTTCAAAGTCAATCGCCTTCACCAGCTGTTTCTCCAGCATCAGAAAGAATCAAGAAACATGAGTTTTTCATATGTTCCATCCAGAAGTCAATAATCATGTTGCAGAAATCTTAAGGGATCGCAAGAAACATCCACCTCCATGCACAACATGGCAATGAGACAAATTCTCAAACTAGAATATGTTAACAAAAATGATTAGACTTCTACATGGGTAATTGGGAGTTCTAAATTTTCCAACATGGATTGGGAAAGCCAGCTAGCTTTCTTATCATCATTAACTGATCAAAAATGGTACAAGAAACTTGTCAATGCTCTGCATTCAGTACTGGTATGCATGAAATACACTTTTATTCATAAATGTCCTGAGCTTTCTCTCCCAAATATGAAATGAAGAACTCTATCCAATCCAAATTCCAGGAGGCATTGACTGGAAATAAAATAGTCATTCTCTGCCACCATTATGCCACATGTGGTCTAAAGACCATGATGATCTGTTCATTACTAACATATTCAGTAACTTGGGAGAGTGACAAAGCTGTTTTGAAATGTCACTCATGATTCTATTTGCTGGGATGCTTGTCTGTGACAAGGAATACATCAATGGTCAAAGGGAGTATGGCCCATGGTATCCAAGGGTTCCATTGAGTCTCAAAAAAGCATCCATTTTTGACAATGAGTTTGAAGACTATATCATACCCTGGGCTCAGCGATTGGAAGAATAGCTTTGTGATGCTGAATGAAATGAACTCATGTGGAGACCACTAAGATCCCCCAGTGATGCCAGAACCTGGGATCAAACACTTGAATTTTTGATGTCACTAAGCAAAGAGGTGGAGTATAGGAAAGCTGTGAGAGCAATCAAAACACTTAAGGTAAATGGCCCACTTTGTTGGAAGATTTGATTTTGAAACAACTTCAAGGATGCCAAGGGATCTGCCCAAGAGCTTTTACTGCTGTCCTTCAAGTTTTGACATCATGCAGGCCATGAGACTCACATGAAGTGGGATACATGGGGACCTCAGGTATTGGATGTCAAGGTCAATACCAGAACTGGTCATCACACTAGGGTTTACATGGCAAATCACCTCATGTTTTTTGGAATAATCCTGCGAGACATCAAAATGAAGGAGGAAAATAGGATCACTTGTGCATATTCTGATGTTCCTGCATATTTGCAGGACACAAAAATTGTGCCAAGTAATGTTAAATTGATCCTTATTTGGTGCAACACTGTCTCCAAGGCCATCAACAAACATATAGTAAAGGCTGGGACACCTCACAGGGTCAAGAGACATGTGAGGTCCAACTTGGAGGAGGCGGGTGCAAAAAAAAGGCACACTTCTATGAGCATAGTTGGCCCACATAGGACACCCTAGTAATCACATTGTTATAATTACTCCCACAATCGATTTAACATGTGCATGTTCCTTTAGAGGTTCCACAGAGTACAGACAGTTGTACCATCTAATACTATAAGCTATGGTGAGGTGAATGATCGTGCCCCATGTCATCACCCCGATACCGAAGATGGAGGGACTGGCACAAGGAGGGACAGTAGGATGACACATTTTGAACAGCACACTTGTTCCCCCTGTTGAAGCTGGGAGATGTGACAAACACCCCTTATTCACTAAGATGGTCGCAAACACACAAACACCCTCTTTTCCACTCAGCAATCATGTGGTTGCCCCCTTACTCACTTGGATTAGGGCATCACCCTTTAGAGCAAGTTTGAAGGGCAAAGGGGACTCTCAGATTGAGCAGGCTCGAAGAGAACAATGTGGGGGAATGTCATGTGGCATCATGTGGCTCACGTTGGTGTGTTGTGAGGCTGAGCACTGGCCAGGTGACTCACTTGAGCTGCAATCATGCACCAGAACATTCCACTTATCTAGAAATGGCACACTGCTACACGAGCTATATAGTGCTATATAGATTATATAGTCCCAGTAGCACAGTAGCCAAGTCCCCTGTTATATAGTGCTATATAGCACACATTTTACTATGTGGGTCATGAGTAGTATCACCAAATTCTTTGCTGTTTGGCTCTTGGTGGGCTCGGTGGTGGATCAAAGATTCTGTTTATGATCCCATCCCTCTAAGCATTCAACCCTCTCTGTTTTCTAATAATATTAGCAAGATTGTATGCTCCATGCAAAATATATCTTACTTGGTTGGATGATACCTGCAAATTCCTGCCTTGAACTTCTGCACCTCTGAAGGGTCTATAGCTGTGGGAGCAGACAGAGCTCAAATCCTGCATTACCATGTTAATAGCAGCTCAGGGTGAGAAAAAAAGAGTGACTTACCCTAAGGCACAAATCACATTGGCTCTTGCATGATGTGATTCTGCATTGGCAAGTGGTGGGCAGCACTCCCTTTGAAATGTCCTTTCTCGGTGTATTTTTGAATCACCCAGATGTGGCTAGGGCACTGACTGCAATATGAACATGGAAAATTGACTTGGGTTGGCCAGCACAGTGTATTCATTATATATAATACACTCAATGTATTATGATTCTCTTTGTGAGGTTTCTTCAAGCTTTCAGCCAGGGATCATCAAGCATGAATTGGCAAAGTGGAGAGATACAGCCAGTGGTGCATGGCCAGTCAGTGTTGAGTAGGGATCAGCCAAGTGGCGAAACATATTAGTAGGACATGGCCAACAAGTCAGCAATTGTCAAGTTGGAATCAAGTGGTGAAATGTGATTAGTAGAGCATAGGCCAGTCAGTCAGTGATTTTCAAGTAGGGATGGACCAAGCAGTGAAATATGGTACTTCTTTTTTCTAGATAGGCTTTCAGATCCATTCATCCCACATAGGATTTCAAGTGGTCCAATATTGTATGACCACAACAATAGATAGCTGGTATGTGGACCCATTGTTATTTGAGCTGTCATTTCCACAACCTCTTCCTCTCCCCATTATAAAGTGCCATCATTTCCTATTGAAAACCCCCAACAACCACTCCCCTTTGAACTCATAAGCCATGCAGTTCCCTATCCAAATATAACCAGCTGACATTTGGATTCCAGGTACTTGACCTATTCTTACAATCAAATTGCTTCTATGGCCACTACTTATTTCAAAGAGTTCCTCTGCTCCTTCAGCATTATTGTTCTCCACACCTGCAACTACACCCATACCAACAGAGATAGCAAATATGAGTGTCATGGGAAAACTTTAGATTTTATTGGACATATTTGTGGAAACATCTTCTCACACTCTTTTCACCCAATCACCAGCAAGATAAAGGAGCTTACTGTTAAGCTTCTGATCATATGCCCTTTCAGACAAAGTTTATTGTCAGAGGATCTGGAGGCAATCCACTATGGATTGAAATGTGGCAGGTTTCCTGTTTTAAAGCAGTTGGTAATTCAAGAGTCCAATGAAGACCAACATGATCTGACAGCCAAAGAATTGATGGCAATCCATGATGCTGCCAGAGCCATTAGCGATTGTTGCACTTCTAGTAGGGTCTGATTCAAGTATACTTATGTAGGCTACAAGGACCATAGAGTATTGTGAAGTCTCAGACCTTTAGTTGTACAATGCTCTTGTCACACTTTATGAATCATGTCCTCCTTAAAAATGTGACAACCCTGCTCTTCTGATCACATTTCGCCCATCTATGGAATGGCAAACCTTAGAAAATTCCATGATTTTTTTACCCCTGGGCCATAGATACCAGTGCTAGACTTGTACTTGGCTGCCAAATATTGCAGGTTTGGTGTTCAACATTGAATGTCCACCCCATCATTAATGACAACATCAATGACAACACAGCAATGGTGAAGGTGATGGGTGCACAACTAAACACATGCCACAACGACAAAGATGGAGATGATGCAATGTTGTTAATGGACTAGTGCCATCAATGACATGATCATGGCAATGATGTGTGTGCAACTACATATATGCCATGGGGACAATGGCGATGGCACAGTGCCATCAATGACATCATGGCGACGGCGATGAGTGCACAACCACATATGCCACAGTGACAATGGTGACGACAACACAATGTCATTGATGACCCAGCATTATTAACACATAGCAACACATGCAGAGCCACATGCATGCTACAGCAACAATGACAATGACAAGATGACAATAAATTGTTGTTGATGGCCTGACACCATCAACAACAACATGATGGTGACCCATCAACAATAACAGGATGGTGACAACAGTGACAATGACCAATTGTTATCGATGGGCCCAATGCTATCAATGGTGACATATGTGCAATCACACACATGCCATGGCAACAAAGACAACAACAACAACAACCCATTGTTGTTGATGGCCCAGCACTATGAAAGACAACACGACAATGGTGATGCATGCATAATTGCACACCTGCCATGGGAACAACACCAAGATGACAACATGCCAAACATGCAAGTCCAGATTAGAGATTTATTGTTGAGTAAACATTGTGAGTCTAGTTTTTAATAACAGGCAGTATGAGAGGTACTTTGGAACAACACAATTGCCAGCTAATTACCTTGCTTGGCAAGGTTTCTGGCACCCCCATAAATCGTGGGAAAGTGAAGCCCCTGTCCGACCGGATTCTGCCGTGTCCGTGTGTACTATTGTTTACACTACACTCTCAACTCAACCAAGGTTA
>JBBPNZ010000195.1:0-29841 GCA_038091195.1 Phylloporus rhodoxanthus | reverse complement strand
GTTTATACCAAAAGTGACAAAACTGTTATAATGTAGTTGCCATTTTAAAATGGCCATATCTCCATGATCCCTGGACCAAATCACATGACCCAGGCACAGATAGGTAGCCAAGAGTGTGTACTAGTATGTGTCCCACCACAGCTAGATGAAATTCCCATAGGTGTTTGCAGTGCACTTCACACACTGCATTCAGGTTAGGCATTGTAACAGTTTTGGGAGTTACTGTATTTATTTTTTAGTTTCCTCTGTGTTCATAGACTCTGCTCTCATTTACTTTACAAATGTAGTTGTGTAATAGAGCATGAACTTCCCTCCTTGTACCTCCACTCCGACTCTGATGGATCTCCAATGGCACATCCTATGCTATTCTTTTCTTCTGCTCTTCAACTAGTAATCACTCTGTCAATGTTATATGTCACATCCATTGGATGGCTTTCTGCTCCCTTGATCTAGGAAATCATACCCACCCACTAGACAATCTGTTGATTGTATGGGTATTGGGCAGTACCTTATTCCATTCACCTCTGCATGCCATGCCAACACTCCTGCACATCCTGCATGGCCTCTAACTTCTCTGTCTCTGGCTAGACTTCTGCTTGATTCACCACATCCTCTCTGTCTTCCCTCACCTCTGACTCACTGACTCATCTGCTTGGACTTTCATCTTCATCTCTGCCTCCGTTTGTTCATTACTCCTGCACTGCATCTCCAACCCATTACCCTTGCCCTCACTAGACACTGGGATGTCTAGCCTGAGAGGGGGATAGGGACTATGCTTGCATTACTCTGTGCACCTTTTTCATTCTCTTTTTTTTTTTTGTTCTGTTTTTTATTCTGCTGTCTTTACTCCATAAGCAGCTCACTGCGTCCCTTTGTGCAACTCCACACACACCCTCTGCATCATTGATCAACTCCACAACTTCACTCTGCTCACTCTGTTGGTTGCACAAACAAAACATGTATGATAACAAAACTATTAATGAGGAAAAAGATGAAGAACACCTATTCTACTTCCATTCTCTCCACCTCCTTCTCCACCCCTTTCTCTTCTTCATCCTCTCCCTTCTCCATCAACTCTGACTCCTCTTCTGACCCTTTCTCCTTCTCCTTTCCCTTCCCTTTCTTTTTCTTCACCTTCTCTGCTCCCTCCACTTCTAACCCTTCTATATCCTCTTCTACATCTCCCTCCACTTCTTTCTCTTTTCCTTTTCCCTTCTCCTTCTTTTTTGCTTTCTTTTCCTTTGCACTCAAATCCCCCAAGTCCCTCCTTACCTCCTCTATCTCTGACTCATCTGCTCCCAACTTCTTCAAGTACAGGTCCCTTCCATAGTACCAAGCTGCCTGGAGCTCCCACATTCACTCCAGAATGGTGGTCTGGCTACATAGAATCCTGTTTTGCATAACCAACACCTTTTGGATTCTCACTAGCATCTTGGCAACTTCAGTAATTGGTGACTTTAGTAAGCCCCTGGAACTCCACAAATCTGCTCTCCTTTGTCTTGCTGAAGCTACTCACCCCACCTCCACTTCTTCATCCACCTTCACCCTCTTTCTCTTTCTCTCTGGCTTCTCCTCTCCAGGCCTCTTGCACTTCACTTTTGCCTCTTGGCACCTTAGGCATGAGGTGGACTTATCAGTTCTGGGCTCACAATTGAATCCATAATCCTCACACCTCATGCAAGCAGGCAACTTCATAGAGGCCCACTTTTTTCCCTTCTGGACACTCTGCTGCATCCACACCCCCTTTGCCTAACTTCATCAGCTCTGTTGCAGCACATGCATTCTTTGACTTACTCTTTTCTTGACCACTTTCTTAGCCTTTCACCTCTCCAACTCTGCCCTCTGCCTCTTCTCCACCTTATGTCGTTCTGCTTCCTCACATGCCTTCTTCTCTGCCTCCTTGTGTGCCTTTCACTCTGCCTCCTCCTTCCACACCTTTGCTATTACACATAGCATACACAATGGACTCTTACTCATAAGGCTTTAACTGACTCGAGTGATACTCATGAAAAGACCAACTCAAGAGGCAGAAAGGGACTAAGGAGGATGAAGGATTGATCAAGGGGTTTTCTTGAGCAAGATGAGAACAAGAGATTGGTCAAAGGGTTTCCTTGAGCAAAACAAAGACTAAGAAGTTCGACTTAAGAGTTGCAAGAATGGGACTTGAAAGTATGTTAGTATTGTGCAGATCAAGACTAATGTACATGTGGGTAAAACAAGGTATTTGTACGTGCTATACCTTGTGCACAGACCAAGAGATTAAAAAGGAAATTAGAGAGAGAAAGGAAAAGAATACTGAAGAATATCATAGAACACAGGCTACATTAGCTGTTGTGAGTGTTGGAATATGTGCAATTGCACAGCACTGCTGCACTTATGTAATCATGTCATACTACTTTTGAACTTGCTTCTTCGCATGTTCCACCTCAGTGACTCTATTTGGTTACTGAGGTGAGAACATCCTTCTGGTTACTTAGCTTATACTGATCTATCTATAGTGTCATAACCTTCTTCAGATAGATCCCTAATACAAAGTGACTCTGTTTGGTTACTGAGTGTCATAACCTTCTTCAGGTTATGAGCCCTGGCATTGCCTGCTAACCTGCACAAAAACTCCATTAATGACACAAGCAAACATGTCCGTGTACATGAAAGATGACCAGCTCAGAATCCCAATCTTGAAAGCTAGTGGGACCAACTGGCTTCTGTACTGGATGAAAATTGAGACGATAGCCATATCAAAAGACTTGCTAGGTTATCTGAATGGAATATCAAAGCTATCTATAGATCCTCAAGAAGGCAAGACCCAAAAATGGGTGCCAGATGCGGAAGAACAAAAAGCAATAGATGAACATCCAGCAGAACTCATAAAATGGAGAAAAAGTGATGCTAGTATGCACTTGTACCTCAACAGCTCAATGAAGGACTTGCTATGCATGCACATGCAGCATGTCAGCACTGCCCACAAGATGTGGAACCTACTTATCAAGGAATTCCAACAACACTCTGGACTTGTTGCTCTTGACTTGCATCATAAACTCTCTGAAACACGCTGTCATGAGAAAAATAATGTTCATGAGCACTTTGACAAGATACGCACCATGTGTGAAGAACTTGCTGCGCTTGGTGAAGATATCTCCGATAAAGAACTCATTTACATTATCATATTATCCCTCCCTCCCATTTACGACACCATTGTTTCCTCTCTTACAATCTCCACTGGAATGAGCAAAGTCAAGCTACACTCTGATGACATCATGTCTAGAGTCACTGATGAATATGACTATTGGATGATGCAGACACGAAAAGCTCACTCAGCTGAAAATAATGACAGCACATATTCTGCATCATCATCAGGCAAACCTGTCTTCAAGGGCAAGTGCTATGATTGTGGGGAAATAGGACACAGGTGAAAACAATGTCCCAAGAACTCCAACAAAAAGGGAAAAGGCAAGGGCAATGGGAGCAATGGGAATGGAAAGACAAAGGGCCAAGAGGGCAATAAGGTGTGAAGTGAAAAGACAGCAGCTGCTACTGCAAATGCAGAAGAACCAGATGGTGTTTGAATGGCGCAGATTGACGAACTTCAAGATGAAGACTCCACTAGCCTTGACTACATCTCAGTTGCACACAAGGCAAACAATTGCACAAATCATACCATTCTTTTCGACTCTGGTGCAACTTGTTACATGTTATCCCTGAAGAGCCAATTTATTGACTTCACCTCTATTCCATCCAAACCCATCACTGCAGCTGACAAACATGTCTTCGAGGCAACTGGAAAAGGAAGCCTGCTAATAACAATACCGAATGGTCAGACCACAACACACATCCTGTTAAAAGATGTATTGTATGCACCAAAATTGGGTGTAACCGAAGTATCAATCAGCCACCTAGACAATGCAGGCTATGCTGCACTCTTCCATGATTCACAATACCATATCTTCAATTTGAAAAAGCGACAGGTGGCGAATATACCGGCCAATCATGGGCTATATGTGCTCAAATCACCACAAGGATTGTACACTGTGGCCGCTCATGCAAATGATCAGTATTCAATGCAAGAGCTGCATGTACACTTAGGGCATATCAGACCTGAATCCATTCACCAAATGATCCGCAAAGGTGCCATAGCTGGTGTAACCCTAGATCCCTCACATACGTCCATGGGTCCATGTGAATCCTGTGAATATGCAAAAGCCACTCATCTGCCTATTGGGAAAATACGTGACCCACCTTGCAAGGACGCCTTTGGTGATGAAGTACACTCGGACCTGTGGGGCCCATTGCCCGTCTGAACGCCAGTGCATTGCAAGTACTTTGTATCGTTCACCGATGATCACACACGCTATATGATCCTATGCCTTCTAAAAATGAAGGATGAAACCTTCGTTGCTTATCAGGACTTTGAGGCATGGGCAAACACCCAATTAAGTGTGAAAATCAAACGCCTACACTTGGATAGAAGGGGAGAGTTCCTGAGTGATGAGTTCAGTTGTCACTTATGCTCCAAAGGAACAGAACACAAACTCACCATACACGACACCCCCAAACACAACAGCGTGGCAGAGTACTTGAACTGCACGCTAGTTGAACATGTCCATGCTATCCTACATGACAGCAACCTGCCCAAAACATTGTGGGGCGAGGCCATCCTGCACATCATCTGGCTGAAGAACCGAATGATGACCCATGCCCATAGGTGGCAAGATGCCCTATGAGCTCTTGCACAAATGCAAGCTGAATCTTGCGCACGTACCTCCTTGGGGCTGCAAAGTCAAGGTACACAACCCTACTGGCTCCAAACTGGATGTGTGCGCAAAGAAGGGGCACTGGGTAGGATTTGATGCCGATAGCAATGGCCATCATGTGTACTGGGTGGATACCCAATGTGTGAGCATCGAGTGCAACATGCACTTTGGCAATACAGACATCACCATCATCATTGAAGGAGTAGCTGGGACTGCTGACAAGCAGGGGAAGCAGCAAGTGCTGTCACCCACTGCGTGGATTGAGGGGGAGTTATAGGCTCCAGCGCCTATGAATGATCAGTGCAAAGATCAACAAATGGACACTAGTGACACACCTCAGAACCCACAAATGAACCATCTTGGATCTGATTTTGAACCTCCTGCTCCACCGCATTGTTCTGGTCATGTCTGAATCAAGATGTTGTATGCCAAATGCCTGCATGAAGGTGAAGGGTCAGCAGATGGATGAGGAAACCAGTCCTTACCTCAAGGCATGCAACCCACCTCACAAGAATTGATGAACCTGGCCGCCGAGTTAGGCCTGTTGAGGGACGATGGGGGACTTGATGAAGACGATGAGAAGGTATTTGCAATGGTAGCAGTAACAGCAGAGATAGAGGGCATGGACCCTGTGACAGTCAAGGAAGCACGTGCAAGACCAGATTGGCCAAAGTGGGAAGAGCTTATACAGAAGGAGTTAGCAGCATTAGAGGATGCACACACCTGGACAATTATTGAATGCCCACCCAAAGCCAACATTGTTGGCTGCAAATGGGTATTCCATATTAAATGCAATGCTAACAGTGAAGTCGAATGGTACAAAGCCTGGCTCGTCATCAAGGGCTATTCCCAAGTCTATGGAGTCGACTACTATGACACCTATGTATGCGCCCATTGCCCGCCTTGCCTCCCTATGCACCATCCTTGCCATCACAGCCCGTAACAACTGGGACATAGATGTTTTCAACTTCCAGAGTGCCTTCCTCAATGGAAAACTTGATGATAATGAGGTAATCTATATGCAACTACCTCCTGGCCTCAAAGTCAACCCAAAACTCAAATGAGCGGTTGCTCAACTCCGCATCACACTCTATGGGTCAAAGCAAGGTTTCGGAATGGAATCCGAACAACGAAGGGACAAAGGAAATGAACTAAGTGGGAACTACTCACTTAGTGATGAACGGTGGTTGATAGTCAAGGTCTTGCTAGTGGAAGCTAGCAGTAGAATGAAAGATGGGTAGAATTCGTTAGAGGGGAATGCTGGTAAGAGTCCCCTCTTATATACGTCTAGCTATTGTTTGTACATATGTACAAAATATCTAAATAGAGAGAACAATAGCTGAGTGGTAGCCAATGGCATAAAAGGAGCTTATCTATCATATTACTAATGACAAAGCTTATCGTCCAATGGCAAAATATGAGCAGTGTACATCAGTCAGCATGACAAAGCAACATGACAAACAGCTGACTGAGCAATGTCATATGTGATGACTAAAGATTAGAATAAATCACATGATATTTTCAATACTCCTCCTCACTATTCATGTTGGAAACAGTGTAAGTATAAGGGCATTATGTCCTTCTAGGAATTTTACCTTTCCTAAGTTTTTTGTGAAGATGTCTGCGAATTGTGAAATGGTAGGAACATAGAAAAGTTCAACTTCACCATTTTCAACAGCTTCACGAATATAATGTTGTGGAATTCGAACATGTTTAGTTCGTCCTTCTTGTGCTGGATTTGATGCAAGAAATATTGCACCTTGATTGTCTATGCATAATGGAATGCGTGTTATCGGAAGATGAATTTCTCCAAAGAGATTACAAATCCATTGAATTTGTTTAGCACATTCAGTCATTCCACAATATTCAGCTTCAGTAGAAGAAAGCCTTACTCTTCATTGTCTCCAGGATAACCAGGATACAATTCCGTTTGCTAGGAATATAGCATAACCAGTAGTTGAGCGAGATGTTTCAACATCTCCAGCCCAATCTGTATCAGAATAGGCAATAAGTCTGGAAAGATTTCCGGTAGCACTATAAGTGATACTAAGATTTTGTGAATGAGATAGATATTGTACTATCTTCATTGCATTACGGTAATGTTCTTCTGATGGATTAGAAGAAAATTGTGACATTTTAATCACTGCATAAGCTATGTCTGGTCTGGTTCCAAGCATTATGTAAAGCAAGGATCTGATAATGGATTGATAATCGCTACGAAGTTTAGCGTTAACATCTTCAGTTTTAGGATGTGGGGAATATCCTGTTGGTAAAGGAACATTTGTTTCCTTACAGTTCTCTTGGTCAAAACGCTTTACAACTTTGTTAGCATATTTAGATTGATCAAGGATCAAAGATCATTTCTTTCGATCTCTCGTGATTCACATTCCAAGATATTCTTTTGCTTCTTCTAAATCACAGGATTCCCATTTCTTCATGAACTGCTTTTTGTGATTGAGGACTTGAGTTCTATTACTGCCCATGAATAAAGCATTGTCAACATAAATGATGAGAATGATAATATCCTTGCCAATAAACTTCACATATACTCCAGAATCGGAAATACATCTCTTGAATCCAAGGTTAACAAGTGATTTGTGTAGCTGTTTATTCCATTGTAGTGCAGCTTGTTTCAAGCCGTAAATGGCTTTTCGTAGTTGACAGACCTTGTGTTCCTGGCCCCTTATTACAAAACCTTCTGGTTGAACCATGTATAGTTCTTCGTCTAGCTTGCCAAATAAAAAGGCAGTTTTAACAACTAATGCTTCAATCTCCCAATCATGGAGAGCAGCTAGAGCAAGCATTAGACGAATGGTTTCAAACCGTGTGACTGGTGAAAAGGTTTCTTCGTAATCTATTCCAAAAATCTGTGTAAAGCCTTTTGCAACAAATCTAGCTTTTACACGATTTCCAGGATGAATGGCAAATACTCATCTCCCTTTGATAGGTATACGACCATCAGGTAGATCGACAAGATCCCATACCTTTCGATCCAATAAGGATTTGATTTCATCCTCCATAGCTTTATTCCATTCCTTTTGATCGTCTCGAGAAAGTTTCGCAACATCTCGGTATTGTTTCGGTACAATATGATCAATGGAATCAATAGCTTGGGATAAGTGTGAATGATACCATACATTGCTATAAAGATCGTCCATATCTCTTTCATTTGTTGGAGTTGGTTGTCTCTGATTCGTGGAAGTATCCATTAAATCAGGGGTTTCTTCTTCCTGTATAAAGTTTTGTCCTTGAACAATATCTTGTTCTATTTGAGCAGGTGGTCTTTGACCATAAATACTATCGGGAATATATCTGGGTTGAGGAACCCGATTTGATCTCCGTTGTTCTATGGGTTCCTGAAAAGTAGTTCTCTCATCTCTTAATGGATGATAATGATGAGGACGTGCTCTAAATTCTACTAATGGTTCTCGAGTATCCTGTCATGGTGGTAACCAATTCTTTTTGGTTTGATCAGGAACTAACCATTCGTCATTATCATCGATTGATGTAAGTGGAGAATCTGAGATAAGTTTTCGTTTGTGTTGATGTAGATCATCTTTTGTTGCTTGATGACCTGTATCAGGATGATCTCTTTTTACACTAGGTTTAGGTGGAGAAGGAAAGGAAGGAGATGGATCTGATGAATGATCAGAAAATAACAGTGAAAGAGGTCTAGATGGAATAGATGGAGATGATGGTGGTGACCATGCATTAGGTTCATCTCTAGGTAAAGGTATATGTATCTCAATTTCTCGATTGGGTGATTTGGATCTTGGATTTTCAGATTCTTGATCTGATAAATCGTCATTCTGAATTGGAATAGGGGCAGGTCCATCTTCTTGACTTTTGGAACAGTATGGAAAATAGTTTTCATCAAATGTTGCATTAGTGGAAATCACAACTCGATGCTTAGCTTTGGACCAAAAGCACCATCCTTTTGTATTGGGTTCATATCCTATGAATGTCATTTCCTCAGATTTGGGAGACAATTTGTCTGGCCGTTGTTCTGATGGAATGAAAACATAAGCTTGAGATCCAAAGACTCGGAAATAAGAAGCATCTGGTTTCTTGCCATCTCCTTTGAATATTTCAATGGGAGTTTTCCAATCATGACGTCGCATGGGTTGTCGATTATAGATATGCACTGAAGTCTCCATAGCATCTTGCCAGAATGCTTTGGGTAAGCAGGCATGATGGCGCATGGCTTCTGCTTTCTCCATAATGGTGCAATTAAATCTCTCTGCACGTCCATTCTATTGTGGCATGTGAGGAACAGAAGTCTGATGAGTCACTCCTTTGGTAGTGAGGAACAATTGAAACTCATGACTCATGTATTCCCCTCCACGGTCCGAATGGATGGAGGTAAGGGTGTGACCAGTAAAGGTCTCAGCCCAAGCAACCATGTCACGAAAGTGATGGAGAGTGTCAGACTTGGCCCGCAAGAAAGACACAAGAGCATACCCAGTGTGATCGTCAATGAAAGTAAGAACATACCGAGCACAAGAGCGCAGCTCAGTAGGCATCAGACCAATAAGGTCAGTATGCACAAGGGCAAGTGGGCGAGAAGCCCACTTCTCTGAACCCAAAAAGGAATGATCTCGCATCTTTCTGACAGCACAACCTTTACAGGTGGGGAGATTGGAAGGAATAGAAAGTGAAGGAACACCAGAAAGCACAGTGTGCGCATGACGCAAAGCATTGCGAGATGTGTGACCAAAACATTGATGCCACAAATGATAAGACTTGCTATCCACAAGAGTGGCTACAGTTCCAAGCATTGAAGTAATCATAGACGACTGAAACCAATGGAGATTGTTAGTGGGGGACAGGGCAGATGCCCGGATCACCTCACGTCCACTTTTGTTCCAAATACTCGATGCATGATGAGTTATCTTGCAGTGAAAGCCATGGCGTGTTAATGCAGTAACAGAAGTAAATGATTAGTAGCATGAGGAGCATACCAAACATCTTCTAAAGAAACAGTAAAGACCAGTAAAGGTCCATTGATTTGTTGTAGTAAAATGGTTCCAGGACCATACATGTCAACTGTCGCTCCGTTTGCAATGGTAGCAATTCGCTTGCTAGTCCCAAGATGAACAAAATCATCTAGAAAGGGAGTTAGATGATTGGTACAGCCACTATCAATCATCCAATGAGTTTTTGCAAACTCAATCTTATCTGGTGACATGTCACCGATATAATAGCAAAGGAATTCATTATTCTCTTCATTGTAGAAAGTATCTCTATCGTCATCCAATGGTATGGATAATGATCCATTATTCCGTAAAGGTGCAATAGCTTCATGTGAAGAATATGTAACCAGAATATCCGGAATAGCACCATAAATCAGTGAAGATTGACTTGAAGAAGAAAATTCTTCGGTTGAAGTATACGGAATAGATGAAGGAGGGAAAACAGTTGAATGATTAGAGAAATGAGATGTGTCTGAAACTAAACCCCCAAGGGAAATGACAACCTTTTTATTCTTTTTCTTAGTATTTTTCTTCTTTTCTCTTTCCGCCACAATGCTAGCAGGAGTCGGAGTTTGTTCTCGGTCAATAACAACCAGTTCTTCTCTCGTCTGAGAAGTTCCTGCAGCTCCTTGCAAACTCTCAGATATTTGCGGAGGAGCAACGCAGAAAGGGAGAGATTGGTTGGGGAAAACCCATTCCAATATCCTGCGTACCTGTTTCCCATGTATCGGTTCCAATACTGATATAGTCCTTGTTATAATCCTTCTCATAATCCATAGAGTCATCTTCTATGACTGGATCTATGGTATCATAATAGAAAGCCAATGTCGCTTCATTTAACGAAAGATCAGCAACTTGTTCCATAATGATTTCATGAACAAAACCTTGATTTCCATCGATCATATTAACACCACCTTGTTGTGGTGCCTTGCCTTTTCCTTTCTTGTCTTTGCGCATTGCAAAGCCTGCATGATTCTGCTCTTTCTTTTGGAAGTTGGGAGGTCTCTTTTGGAATCTGGGGCGAAAGCCACTGGAACCAGAAGGTCGATTTTGGTTATAACCTCCCTGAGGATGCCATTTATTGTAAGTAGGTGGTCCTTTATGGATCACATTAGTCCGATTAGCAGAAGGGTTATGTACTTCTTCCATAGTCTCCACGTTAGTGACGTGGGATGCAAGAGATCGACGTGAACTCTGCATTGGCATTTCAGCAAGAATTTTCGTGGTGATATTATTAACCGTGAAGTTTGCTACTTCCGTGGTCAATGCCATGGTAGAGCAAAAGCTGTACATGTCAGAAGGAAGACATTCCAAAAGGAACATAGCACGAAAGGAATCTGGGAGATTAAGCCCAGCAGCATTCATTTGATTGAAAAGAGAAATCAATTGGTTAATGTCATCACCAGCTGTTTTATGGGTGATCATAACTCTTTGGGCTTGATGAAACAAGTGGAATTGGCTGGCTAGGCCACGAGAGCCAAACAAGCTAAATAGCTTGTCCCAAAGGGCTTTACTGAGAGCAGGTTTAACTGCAACATCAGTGTAAGTATACGAAACATGATGAACATGGAAATTATTGATCGTGTTGGCAAGAATGCCAGTAATATGCTTATCAATTGTTACCCATTTGTCTTGATCGGCTTGAGCAGTATTGACAAAAGTCAAAGTTCCGTCTACAATTCCCCAGAGGGAAAGAGATTCAAGGACTGATTGGATACGAATCTTCCAAATGGAGTAGTTTGAAGGTTTGATTAAGACAGGTACACGTTCAAGAATAGTGTTGTCAGTTTTGAAATCAACAGAAGTAGTGAGGGCAGCCATTTTTCACTGAAGAAATAGGATAGCATCTGCAAATCCAATTTCAGTAAACAAATCATCGTAACTTTGAGATAGAAGATTGAAAGGTATTAAACCCGTGTTAGTTCCCAAGATTTTAGTAAGTTGTTGAGTATGACGCTTGTGAGTTCATTTATTTGGACCAAGGAGTTTTGAATCCCAGTATGTTCGTCTGTCATCTTTAGTCTTTGGCCTCGGAAGAAGAGTAGATGAACTATGCGAAGTTATGTAGGAATGGTTTTCTTCTAGAGTTTCAAAGTAAAGGGTAAAAATGTAATGCAGATTTTTGAAACATAATGGAGGTTTTCCTCCAGTTCTCGCATATACAATTTTGTAATCTCTGCATGAATGATACAGGACACCTAGATTTTTGTAACCATTCCAACAATTGTAATCAAGAAACGTATGCATAGGAGTATCATAATCTTTATTGTACAAACAATGATCATGATTTAGTCCAAGAGGCCAAAGAGGATGAAGAGGAACAGAAGCGAAAATACTAAGTATGTCTTCTAATTCTGCGATTATTTTCGCCTTGTTCTGCAGCTCATCATTTTCGTCCAGAGTAAGTTCCAGCGAGAGATGCGTAAACAACATCTTCCTGTGGAGTACCTGCGGCCTCTTTTATTAGCTTCTGAATAACTTTACTTCTCCGGTAGATAGCCGGAGACATCCTCTGTAGGTCATCACGCATGTCCATGTCGAACAAAAAGTTCCACATCTGGACATTGATACCGTGACGAGCGGCTAGCTCTTCAATGGTTAGTCCCTGTGCCTCAGCAGCAGCATGACCTCGCGTCCAAGGTAGAGCTCCATGCTCTATCTCCACCCAATTCTGTTGGAGTGGGTAATAGTTAGGTGATTTTGACTTATATAAATAAAGGTTCACATAAGAAGGTGGAAAAAGGTCCCAACGAAAAATCTCCCAGCCTTGGTCATGTATCGTAAAATTACGAGTTTCTTGGTAAGTGTTAGAAGGGAAAGCCCAACCTGCAGCCTCATAGTACTGAGCTATGGTTTCTCCGATATAGCGAGTGCTATTGACAGGATAAGGTGCTCCGGTTTCAGCGAGTTGAATCCGGAAGGGCATCACCATTCGTGGCGATTGTGCCACCTGCTGCAGATCCAGGTGCATTTGCATCACCGGGAAGTAGGGCTTCATTCACATGACCTGAAGACGTCCCGGAGCTACTTCTACATTGGTTGGCATTGTCGGTTGATCGATCAGCTGACGAAGAAGAGGAGTGGTCCAGAACTGAGCTAGGCAAGATCGGCAAGTATTGCTGATCTGGACATGGAGATAAAATGGTTCATCTTTCAAATAGGGGATTGCCTTCACCAGGTTGTCATGATCCCATGGATAAGTCAAAATCCACTCGCCTGTCCGTAACGTTACCCATTCTGGGCGCTCGTCCTTGTAACGATGAGGAACGCCAACCTGAGCGCCAAATGCAAGCATCTCCATGAGCATGGTGCGGCATGGGACTGGATGGGTGATTTGGAGATGAGGAGGTTCTTCGAATCGGAACTCCACTAAGTCTTGTAGTGGGAGCCAAGAAATAGGAGGATCCGGAAGAAGAGGAATCTGGTTGATCTGGACGATTTGGTTCTCCTTGTCGGAGAGGGATGAGGAGAGGGCTGGCGATGGGGACTGGGACTTGGACATTGTTGCAATGAGTTTCATATGATGGAGGAGAATGACTTTTTTGATGAGCAATGGTAGAAGCTGATGAAGGAGAGCCATAAGGTTGAGGGCAGAAAGTGAAGGGATTCTGTGGAGGAGTAGGGGCGATAACTTGATAGTATGTAAACGGTCGAGTCTGATGGTCTGTTAGACTATCGTCTATTCCTCTACGTATTATATCTCTCTCACCGTGACGGTGGATTTCTCCTGGTTCAATACTCCCTAGACAGATAGGACAAGGGATTTGAAAAGGGACTCCTGGTGGAACAATGTGTTCGTCAACTATTTGTTGAGGAACAGTCTCGCTATAAAAGCGGTACCTTGGTACAGGACTAATTTCTCCTAGAGTCATTGCTCGAGGAGGGGATGGTAGTAACACGGGTTCTTGTGGCGTTGGAGGGGGAGTTGAAGAACTTACTGATGGTGATGGCTGTCGCACATCAGATGATAAAGTAATCATCAGTAAGTGTCTTCTTTCTAAACTCTTGAACCAAAAAACAATGGCTAAATCCTCGACATTATGTCGGATTACAGAAAATCCATTGTTAAAGGTGAAAAGAAAAAGATCGAGAGCAAGGTCAACTCGGGCAGCCTCCTGAAGCCCCTCATATAACCATATGAGTAGCATAACAACTTTCATAACATCAAGCAACCACCAACGTTCATCGTGTGAGACGGTGGGAGGCATCGTGATATCAAAGACGAACTCCGCTTGTCTAAGTGGGGCTCATAACCTTTCGGAATGGAATCCGAACAATGAAGGGACAAAGGAAATGAACTAAGTGGGAACTACTCACTTAGTGACGAACGGTGGTTGATAGTCAAGGTCTTGCTAGTGGAAGCTAGCAGTAGAATGAAAGATGGGTAGAATTCGTTAGAGGGGAATGCTGGTAAGAGTCCCCTCTTATATACATCTAGCTATTGTTTGTACGTATGTACAAAATATCTAAATAGAGAGAACAATAGCTGAGTGGTAGCCAATGGCATAAAAGGAGCTTATTTATCGTATTACTAACGACAAAGCTTATTGTCCAATGGCAAAATATGAGCAGTGTACATCAGTTAGCATGACAAAGCAACATGACAAACAGCTGACTGAGCAATGTCATATGTGATGACTAAAGATTAGAATAAATCACATGACATTTTCAATACAAGGAGCTCTGAAATGGTACAAAGAGCTTTGCCAACTACTGGAGAGTCTGGGATTCCATCGTGCTGAGTCCAACTGGGGCATCTTTTACAGACACATTAGCATTGAGATACTGATTCTGTTATGCTTTTTCCTCCCTATCCTTGTTCACTTTCTGCTGGGCAGACTGCTAGCCACCTTCTTTACTCTCTTTTGGCTTTTCGTATGATGACTCATCCATTTCACGTTTCCATTCAATCCAACTCGAATGTCTTATCTCAGGACATCTTTACCTCACAGCCTAACCTGTGTCACTCTTCTGATCATCACTTTCTGCAGCCTTGTTTATGATATAGTAGTACAGACCTTTCCCTTTCACTTACTATTTCTGGGAAACGTCTCCTTCTCCTTTTGTCTCTCTTTGGTCCATGCACATACTTTTCCAGGTATAAGTACTTACTCGTGCACCCATGTATTCTCCAGTCTTGATCTGCACAATACTAGCATATTATCAAGTCCCATCCTTGTGACTTCTTAGTCAAATCCCAGACCTCGTCTTCCTTTAGGAAACCCCTAGACCAATTCCTCGTCCTTGTCTCTGCTTTAGAAAATCCCTAAGCAGTCCTCGTTTCTTATCATCCTTGTATCATTCCAGGAAACCCCTGAATGACCTCTTGTCCCCCTCTGCGCTCCGACTGCCTCTGGAGCTAGTCTCTTCATGAGAATCACTTGAGCCAGTGAGATTTAGGAGCTTAGTCCATTGTGTATGCTATGCATAACAAAAGATCAAGACTATCCTTGGTCCCACCTTCTATGGTGTAGGACCCACCTGATACCACCATGAGTCGATCATCTAGGTTCGGACTCCACCGCAGTACTCCTGACACAGACAGTGACATTGAAATTGATGTCCCTGAGGAACAATCGTCCCACCAAAGCCACCGACACCACAGACCACAAGCAACGTACTCTAGCATCACTTAGAGAACTGCTATATAGGTTCATCCCTCAACGCCCCCACCTGTTACGCGTAGTGTACACAATAGACTAAGCGCTCAATAAGCTCGAGTGATGCTCACGAAGAGACCAGCTCAAGAGACTTAGAGAGGATCGAGGATCGGTCAAAGAGGGGAGTCTTTGAGTGAGACAAGGACTAAGGTTATATCAAGGGGGTTCCTTGATATCGAGACTGGGACGAAGACTGCTTCTAGGGGTTTCCTAGAAGTGGACAAGGACTAGTGTTTGACTTAAGGAAAGTTGCAAGGTATGGACTTGAAAGTACGCTAGTATTGCGCAGATCAAGACTAAAGAGTACAAATGATAACGGACTCGTATTTATACTAGGTGAGGTACGAGCATGGACCACGACAAGATAAAGCAGGAAGGAGACACTTCCTGAAAGTAGAAAGTGAAAGGACGTGTCAACGCGAAGATATCATAGGCAGGACAAAGGCAGTGAACTGTGGAAAGTGAAGATCAAAAGGGATCAAAGTGAAGTTGTCCGAGATGGATCGGGCACAGGAAGAGTAAGCGAATAAGGGTCCAAGATGTCCGAGTTGGATCGGACGTAAATGTAAACGCAATGAGTCAATGTGCGAAGTACCAAAATAGAGTGAAGAACATAGCTAGCATCCCTCCTAAGAAGAGGCGAAAGAGGATAAGGAGGAAAAAGCATAACATTACCCCCTGTTTACTCCAAAGACCTCCAGGTCTTTGCTCACGCCGTTGCTTTGATTGTCAGTCGCTGTCTGACCAGCTGCTGTGAACGGTGTTGCCTGCAAGTTCGGCATCACGTGGGTCGGCCAAGACAAAGGAGTCTTCAAAGACATCCTCTAGGTCCAAATGAGAGCGTAGTTCCTCAGCAAGTTCCTCATTCACAGGGTACCAGAAATGACAACGGTTGGGGCGTTCGGCACGAGATGTGGGATGAGAATGCGTGCAAAGGGGGTTGTCGCAGGAAGCGAGTTCTCTTCTCCTGGATTCAGGAGAGAAGTCAGCGTCGGAAATGGGAGGTACACATCGATTAGGAGGGGGGGTCGCGAGGGGACCGTGGACAACGGATTCCACGAAAGCATCTTTGTCCTCAGTAGTAGGGGATGGGATGACGGCGGGAAAGGAGATGCGGCGAACGGGTTGGCCTTGCCAGTTGGTGGTGACACGAGTGAAAGTGGGGACAGGAGTGGGAGTATAGTAAGTTACGGTCTCACAGGAATCTCCCTCGGATTCGGCAAGAGTGGAGGACGTGGGGGAGGTATGGACGGGTGGGAGAATGGTAAGAGTGGAGCGTTCTTCGGAGATAGGCAAGCAACGAGGGACTTGAAGAGGAATGATGGGGTTCAAAGTGGTCTGGGCAGGAGCGGGAATAGTGACGTGCGGGCGAGTGGGTAGAGGAGGTGGAGATGGTGGATGGGTACAGAAATGATGTTCGGTACAGATTAACACGTCGTCAATGTTAGCTTCCTTGAAGGCATGCAAGAGGGCAGCTTGTTGGGTGGTCAAGGCGTGGCGGAGGATCATGGGGACGTGAGGAAGGGAGGCTTGTTCATGGATGGCTTGTTCCATGACCGGGAGATGTAGGAAGAGGGTCGAATTTTGAAGAAATGCGGTATGAAGGGCAGCGATGAGCGAGTCAGAGTCTATGAGGCGAGATAGGATCAAAGAAAGGGTCGGGTCCTGGAGGAATGAGATAATTGCTTGGTAATCATCATCGAAGTATTCGGGGTGGTGGCGAACTGCGGTCTGAGGAAGAGAGGGGATAGACATGATGACGGGAGTAGACGAATGGTCGAGATTGGAGAGGATGAGGTTTTCTAGAGGCGGTGGAGTTGTTTATATTCTGAGAGGATGGCGGTGGCATGATGGAGATTGGACTCGGGTTCCCATGTGTTCTCGGAGGCTGGGTACCCTTTTCATGTGGTAAGGCACTTCCGTCGGTTGATGGGACCTTTGTGGGAGAGAATAGCCTCAACTTCGTATTCTTCCTCATCATCAATGATATCAGGGGGCAGTGTAGGGAATGATGGTCCGTAAATTTCGGTGCTGCGGAATGAGGATAACAGGGAGGCATGGAAGACGTTGTGTATTCTCCAGGTGGGGGGAAGACGGAGTTTGTATGTGAGTGGAGATAGTACCTGGATGATTTCGAAGGGGCCGTGACGTTTGGGCGCAAGTTTCTTTAATGGGTACCTGAGACAGAGATGGGTCACCTCAAGCCACACTTTGTCTCCAACTTTTCAGGGGGAGAAGCAGTGTGTAGATCGGGTGGACATGATCTTCCTGGCAGCTTCGTGGGCAGCGAGAGCTTCCTTGCGAGCCTCGTCGAGGTTGGAGAGTTGATGTTCGAGAGCAGAGAGGAAGGTCTTTCCGAGTGTGGGGTAGGAACGGGGTTCATAGCCATAGAGTAATGAAAAAGGGGAATGTTTGGTAGAGCTGTGTGGGGCGGAGTTGTGATGGAATTCTGCTGCGGATAGTGATTGTGCCCAGGAGTGGGGGTTGTTGGTGCAAAAGATATGGAGATAAGTTTCTAGTTCTTGATTGATTCGTTTGGTTTGTCCGTCAGATTGGGGGTGGTAAGCAGTGGAAAGGCGGACATCATATTTCAGGAGGCGAGCGAGTTCTCTTGTGAAGGCAGAAGCGAACTGAGGTCCTCTATCAGAAATGAGAGAGTCGTGGAGACCAAAGTGTTTGAAGACATGGTGAAAGAAGAGTGATGCGATACTGGCTGCGTCAATGGATTTGGAACAGGGGATGAGAATTACCCCCTTAGTAAGGCCATGGTCGACTACGACCAGAATGGAATCATGGCCATTGGATGGGGGAAGGTCTGTTATGAGATCACAGGACAGCTGTCTGAAAGGCAACGACACGGTAGAGGCGATGGGGGAGAGTGAAGGGACTGTAGGATGGGTGTTGACCTTATTTTGCTGACATACGGCGCAGCTGTCGACAAAATGCTTGACAAAGGTGAAGAGACCAGGCCACCAGAAGTCTTGTTCCAGAATGACCTTGGTGCGATAGACACCCATATGACCGGAGAGGGGGGAGGAATGAATAGAGTGAAGTAGAGCCGAGCGGGCCGACGGGGGAACGTACATATGACCTTTGAAGTAAAGATGGCCATTGTCAAAGTGCCAATCGGCTAGAGAGGCACAAGTGAAGAGGGGGGATCCCTCATTCAGAGCGGTAAGAGCTTTGATGACAAAAGGATCAGACGAACTGGACGACTGGATGTGGTGGGCAAGGGTAGTGTCGAGGGCATTGATAACGACAGGGTCAGGGATGATAGAAGCGTTAGTATTGTCTAAGGAGGTATCTATGGAATCACGGCGGGAGAGGGTGTCGGCGGGGCCCATGCGAGTGCCAGGAGTGACCTGCTAAATAAGGTCGAAATCCTGTAAGAAAAGAGACCAGTGGGCTTGGCGACGGGAAAGCTTGCGGGGGTCTTTGATATAGGAGAGATTCTTGTGGTCAGTGATGATGGTGACAGGAAGGGTGGTGCCGCGCAGGTATTGTTTCCACTCATCAAGGGCGAGGATGACTGCGAGGAGTTCGTGATCGTAGATGTCGTAGTTTCGTTCAGCAGGGGAGAATGTCTTGGAGAAGTAGGCGACGGGGCGGAGGTCATGGTTGACGTTGTGCTGCATGAGAACTGTGCCTGAGGCAAGGAGAGAGGTGTCGGTCATGACAGAGAATGGTTTGGAAATGTCGGGGATAGCAAGGACTGGAGCGGAGCAGAAGATTTTCTTGAGGTTGTCGAAGGATCGTTGTTGTAGAGGGGACCAGGTCCAGGGTTCGTCTTTACGAGTGAGAAAGGTGAGCGGGGTGACAACATCAGAGTAGTTAGGGATGAATTTGCGATAGAAGTTCGCAAAGCCAAGGAACAAGCGTACTCCTTTTACTGACGTGGGTGGTTTCCAATCAGCAATAGCAGAAAGTTTCTTGGGGTCCATGCGGACGAGTCCTTGGCCGATGATCATTCCGAGGTATTCCATGGTGGGAGTATCAAAGGAGCACTTAGATATTTTGAGGGATAGGCCGTGTTCTTGAAGGCGGAGGAGAACTCGACGAGTTCGCTCATGGTGGAGTTCCATGGTTCCATGGGTGTGAATTCCGAGGTCGTCCATGTAAATCTTCAGCCAACGTTCAAGGATCATGTCGGCGAAGATGTGGTTCATGAAGGCTTGGAAAGTGGCGGGGGCATTGCAGAAGCCGAAGAACATGACGGTGGGTTCAAAGAGACCGAGGGGGGTGATGAAGGCGGCTTTCCATTGATCTTCTTCTCGAATACGGATGTTGTTATATCCCCATCGAATATCGAACTTAGTGAAGAAGTTGGTGTCCTTCATATCATCGATGAGTTCAGTGATCAAGGGCAGAGGGTAGGCGTTTCGGATGGTATGACTGTTGAGGTAGCGGTAGTCCTGACATGGGCGAAGAGATCCATCTTTCTTAGGGACGAAAAAGAAAGGTGAGGCTTGCGGGGATTTGGATGGAACGATGCAGCCAGTTTTCAAGTGTTCTTCGATGAATGCGCGACAGGTCTCTTTTTCGGCAGGGTTGAGCGGGTATATCTTGGCAGTCTTCGGAACGAAGGTGTCTTTGAGATCGATGGTGTGGTCGAAAGGATGATGGGGAGGAAGCTGGTCGTGGGTAGACTCTGCGAAGACATCAGCGAAGTCAGAATAGAACTCTGGGACGGGGATCTCCTTAGGCTTCTCGGATTGAGCGATCTCCGTGGAGATGGTGATCTTGGTGATGTTTTCTTCAGAGGGGTCCTTCGGGGGAGGACACTCACGAAGAGGCCTCTCAACCCCAGCAGGATATCGAGAGGCAAAGGCAGAGGAGATGTTGGTGTCCGGGTCAGGGAAGGGCAAGGTTTTATAGTTGAGAGCATTGGTCAGCTGGGGGAAAGAGTCGAAATTGAGGGTGAAGTTCTTCCAGTCAATGGTTAGGTTCCATTTCTGAAGCCATGGTAGTCTGAGTATGACGTGGGGGTGACGGAGGCGAAGTACTAGGAAGGAAATGGTGTCCGAGAAGTCAGAGGCGGAGATCTTGATTGTGGCTTTTCATAAAATGGATCCTCTGGTATTCATAGTTCCATCCATGTTGTAGGCGATGAGTGGTTGTCCTAGGCGAGATAGCTTGAAATCTCCCAAAGGGAGGAGTCGAGGGTCGAGAAAGTTTCCTGTTGCTCCTGAGTCAATGAGGGCATTGGTGTCGACGGTTTTAGTCTTTTCATGTAGCAAAACTGGAAGGCACATGGTTCTATTGTCGTTTCGTGCTACAAGTACATGATTGGCAGTAAGGGAAGAAGACGTCGAGGCAGCTTCCCTTGTTAAAAATCCTTTGTGGCTTGGATACGTTCAGGGGGAACAGAGATGGCTTCATCAGCAGGTTCTTCGTAACACATCTTAAGGACGGAAAGGATTTCCTTCTCTCCTTTCCTGGTGGTTTTCAACGAGTTGACATACTCATTCAAGGGATTGGCATTGGCGAGGGCAGTGATGGATGAGGAGGGTTGAGGGGCAGGGGTAGTGGGCGGAGAGGTCTTAGTGGAGCAGATGTTCTGGGGGCGTCTGGGGGTCGTGGGCGTCCTGGGGAATTTTCAGCAATTCTGAGCGTTGTGGCCAGGCAGGCGGCAATGAAAACACAGGTTCTCTCTGAAACATTTGGCGTGTTCAGTGGGGGTGAGCTTGGTGACGGAGATGGCGTCTACGTCCATGGCATTGGGGTCTCTGGTGGGGCGTGGGGAGAGGGTTGGAGGGGTGTGTCCTCCTCATAGGGCAAGGATGCGCATCTTCTGTGCATGGAAGATCTTGGCTTGGTCGATCCATTTCGAGATGGTGGTGGGGATGGCTGCCATGGAGAGAATCATAGTGGTAATACGTTGGTTGAGGCCGAGGGAGAACTGGTCAATGAGGGTGACGTCGTCGGTGATACCAGCTTTGCAAGAGAGGTTTTGAAAGTCCATGATGTACTGTTGGAATCCATTGTCGATAGTTCTGTTCGAGAGGCGGGAGGTCTTTTGGATGAGTTTGGATAGTTCGAGATGGGCTGTGGCTTTGGTATCGAATGGGTAAAACATAGACTCGAAGTTGTCGGCGAACTCCTTAAAGGTTTTTCCAGTGGTGATGGTGGTATCGGCCATCTTGTCATACCACATCTCGGCGAAGGAGGCGCCTCTTCCCTTAGACATCTTGTTAAGGGTGGTCATGATTTTGTCGTTGTTGTTTCAGTATAAGGTATCATTGAGGGAGAAGTAGGCCTTCATGGCCTTGATCCATCTGGAGGCATCTGTAGGTTCTCCAGAGAAGTCTGTGGGGAGAGCCGCTTTGAGTTCTGAGGCGTGGAAAGACATGGCAGTAATAGGCTGTGGTGGGGCAGTGATGGCGAGCTGTGGAGTCGTGGGCGGCAGTGTCATGGGATGAGTTTGGATAGTAGTCCTGTGAGTGATACTAGGGTACGAGGCCTGGGGTCTGTGGGATCAGTGACTGCTCTGAGACGATGGTTCTTCAGGGGGGTCGACTTCGATGTCACTGTCAGGGTCGTGGGCACTGCGATAGAGTCCGAATCTGGATGATCAACTCGTGATGGTAACTAGGGGGTCCTACACCGTAGAAGGTGGGACCAAGGTTAGTCTTGAACTTTTGTTACGCGTAGCGTACACAATAGACTAAGTGCTCAATAAGCTCAAGTGATGCTCACGAAGAGACCAGCTCAAGAGACTTAGAGAGGATCGAGGATCGGTCAAAGAGGGGAGTCTTTGAGCGAGACAAGGACTAAGGTTATATCAAGGGGGTTCCTTGATATCGAGACTGGGACGAAGACTGCTTCTAGGGGTTTCCTAGAAGTGGACAAGGACTAGTGTTTGACTTAAGGAAAGTTGCAAGGTATGGACTTGAAAGTATGCTAGTATTGCGCAGATCAAGACTAAAGAGTACAAATGATAATGGACTCGTATTTATACTAGGTGAGGTACGAGCATGGACCACGACAAGATAAAGCAGGAAGGAGACACTTCCTGAAAGTAGAAAGTGAAAGGACGTGTCAACACGAAGATATCGTAGGCAGGACAAAGGCAGTGAACTGCGGAAAGTGAAGATCAAAAGGGATCAAAGTGAAGTTGTCTGAGATGGATCGGGCACAGGAAGAGTAAGCGAATAAGGGTCCAAGATGTCCGAGTTGGATCGGACGTAAACGTAAACGCAATGAGTCAACGTGCGAAGTACCAAAATAGAGTGAAGAACATAGCTAGCATCCCTCCTAAGAAGAGGCGAAAGAGGATAGGGAGGAAAAAGCGTAACACCACCAACGACTCCACAGCTTGCCATCACCGCCCCGACACAGCCTACTACCACTATGTCCTCCCATGCCTCTGAACTCAAAGCAGCTCTCCCCACTGACTTCTCTGGAGAACCTACTAATGCCTTCAGATGGATCAAGGTCATGAAGGCCTACTTCACTCTTAATGGCTCACTCTATGTAACCAACAATGACAAGATCATGACCACCCTTAACAAAATGTCTAAGGGAAGAGGCACCTCATTCGCCAAAATGTGGTATGACAAAATGGCTGACACCACCATCACCACCAGAAAGACCTTTAAGGAATTCACCAACAACTTTGAATCTATGTTTTACCCCTTTGATACCAAAGCCACTGCCCATCTTGAATTGTCTAAGCTCATCCAAAAAACCTCGTGTCTCTCGAACAGAACCACTGATGATGGTTTTCAACAATATATCACTGACTTTCAGAACCTTTCATGCAAGGCTGGCATCACTGATGATGTCACCCTCATTGATCAGTTCTCCCTTGGACTCGACCAACGAATCACCACTATGATCCTTTCCATGGCAGCCATCTCCACCACCATCGCCAAATGGATTGATCAAGCTAAGATCTTCCATGTGCAGAAAATGTGCATCCTTGCCCCTCATGGAGGACAAACCCCTCTGACCTTTACCCTGCGTCCTACCAGAGATCCCAATGCCATGGACGTCAATGCAATCTCCATCACCAAGTTAACCCCCACCAAACGCGCCAAATGTTTCAGAGAAAACCTGTGCTTCCACTGCCGTCTGCCTGGTCACAATGCCCAGAATTGCTGAAAGTTCCCCAGAACCTCCTCCACCACCCCCAGATATCCACAGAACATTCGCTCCACCGAAACCTCTCTCTCCACACCTGCCCCATGACCTACGTCATCTATCATTGCCATTGCCAATGCCAATTCCCTTAACAAATACGTCAACACCTTGAAAACATCTGGAAAAGGAGAAAAGGAGAACCTTTCTGTCCTCAAAATGTGCTATGAAGAACCAATGGAGGAAGCCCAGTCAGTCCCCCTGAAACATATCCAAGCTGCCAAGGATTTTTAAGAAGGGAAGCCGCCTCAATGTCTCCTTCCCTTTACATCAATAATGTACTTGTAGCACGAAACAACAATAGAACTATGCACCTCCCCATTCTACTACATGGCCTGACCAAAACTGTCGACACCAACACCCTCATTGACTTCAGAGCAACTGGAAATTTCCTTGATCCTTGACTCCTCCCTCTGGGAGATTTCAAGATATCCTGCCTTGCACAACCCCTTGTTGCTTACAACGTCGATGGAACTACTAACACCAAAGGATCGATCCTTTGAAAAGCTACCATCAAGATCTCTGCCTCAGACTTCTCTGACACTGTTTCTTTTCTAGTACTTCGCCTTCAACAACCCCATGTCATACTGGGCTTACCCTGGCTCCAGAAATGGAACCCAGCCATCGACTGGAAAACCTTTATCCTCAACTTCAACTCTCTCCCCCACTTGACCAATGCCCTCTCTCTCAGTACTCTACCCTTCCCCAACCCTAATCTTGACATCTCCTCCGCATTCTCTTCCCGATATCCTTTTGGGGTTGAGAGGCCTCTTTGTGAGTGCCCTCCCTCAACAGGATCTTTCAAAGAAAACATTGCCAAGATTACTATCTCCACGGAAATTGCTCAAACTGAGAAACCTAAAGAGGTCCCTGTCCCCGAATTTTGCTCTGACTTTGCTGATGTCTTCGCCAAATCTACCCATGACCAACTCCCTCCATATTGCCCTTTTGACCATACTATTGACCTCAAAGACATTTTCATCCCAAAAATTGCTAAGATCTATCCACTCAACCCAGCTGAAAGGAAGACCTGCCAAGCATTTATCGAAGAACACCTGAAAACTGGCTACATTGTCCCCTCGAAATCCCCACAAGCCACACCCTTCTTTTTCATCCCAAAGAAGGATGGAACTCTTTGCCCTTGCCAGGACTATCACTATCTCAATAGCCACACTATCTGAAATGCCTATCCCTTGCCACTTATCTCCAAACTCATAGATGACATGAAAGATGTGAACTTCTTTACCAAATTTGACATATGATGGGAATACAACAACATCTGCATTAGAGAGGAAGACCAATAGAAGGCCGCCTTCATCACCCCTCTCAGCCTCTTCAAACCCACTGTCATGTTTTTCAGTTTTTGCAATGCACCCGCCACATTCCAAGCCTTTATAAATCACATTTTTGCCGACATGATCCTTGAATGATGGCTCAAGATCTACATGGACAATCTTGGTATCCACACCCATGGCACCATCGAACTCCACCATGAACATACTCATTGTGTCCTCCTTTGCCTTCGCGAACATGGTTTCTCCCTTAAAATATCCAAATGTTCCTTCGATGCCCCAACTATGGAATACCTTGGCATGATCATCGGCCAAGGACTCATCTGCATGGACCCCAAGAAACTCTCTGCTATCACCGACTGAAAACCACCCAGGTCCGTCAAAGGAATACACTCCTTCCTTGGCTTTGCGAACTTCTATCACAAATTCATTCCCAATTATTCTAACATTGTTGCCCCTCTCATTTTCCTTACCTGGAAGAATGAGTCTTGGATCTGGTCTCCCCTACAGCAGAAGTCCTTCGATCTTCTCAAACAACATTTCTGTTCTGCTCCTGTTCTTACTATTCCCAATGTCTTAAAACCCTTTTCTGTTATGACTGACACCTCCCTTCTTGTCTTCAGCATGGTCTTAATGCAACACAACCTAAGTCATGATCTTTGCCCCATCGCTTACTTTTCAAAGATGTTCTCCCCTGCAGAACGAAACTATGACATCTATGATCAAGAACTCCTTGCTGTCATTCTTACCCTCGATGAATGGAAACAATATCTTTGTGGCACGGGCCACCCTGTCACCATTATCACTAACCACAAGAACCTTTCCTACATCAAAGACCCCTGCAAACTCTCTTGCCAACAAGCTCGCTGGTTGTTATTCCTACAGGACTTCAACCTTATCTGGCAGGTCACCTCAGGAACTTGTATGGGTCCTGCAGATGCCCTCTCCCACCGTGACCCCTTGGACACCTCTAGCGACAATGTCGATGCCTCCATCATCCCTGACCCTGTTATCATCAATGCCCTCAACCTATCCCTTGCCTGACATATCCAGTCCTTTACTCCATCCGACCCCTTTGTTATCAAAGCTCTCGCTGCTCTTGATGAGGGATCCCTGCTGTTTACTTGTGCCTCTCTAGCCAACTGGTATTATGACAATGGCCACCTCTACTTCAAAGGCTGTATGTATGTTCCACCTCCTGCTCAGATGGTGTTGCTTCATTCCATTCACTTCTCCCCCCTTTCAGGTCACATGGGCATTTACCACACCAAAGTTATTCTTGAACATGATTTTTGGTGGCCCGGGCTTTCCACCTTCATAAAACACTTCATAGACAGGTGCACAGTCTGTCAACAGAACAAAGTCAATACCCATCCTACGATCCCCCCCCTGTCCCCCATCGTCTCCACTGTGACCTTACCATTTAAGCAACTATCCTGTGACCTTATCACCGATCTCCCCCTCTCTGACGGCTTCGATTCTATTCTGGTCGTGATTGACCATAGCCTTACAAAGGGGGTAATCCTCATCCCTTGTTCAAAATCCATCGATGCAGCAGGAATTGCCTCTCTATTCTTCGAAAATGTATTCAAATGCTTCAGTCTCCATGACTCCCTCATCTCCAATAGAGGTCCCCAATTTGCCTCAGCATTCACACAAGAACTTGCCCGTCTCCTAAAGTTTGACATCTGCCTCTCCACTGCTTATCACCCTCAATCTAACAGACAAACTGAATGGACTAATCAAGAGATAGAAACCTACCTCCACATCTTCTGCGCCAACAACCCCCATGCCTGGGTGAAGTCCCTATCTGCTGCAGAATTTCATCACAATTCTGTGCCACACAGCTTCACCAAAAGATCCCCCTTTTCATTACTCTATGGCTATGAACCACGATCATATCCCATGCTCGGCAAGACCTTCCTCCCCACCCTTGAAAGTCGACTTTCCCTCCTCAACGAAGCCCGAAAAGAAGCTCTTGCGGCACATGAATCTGCCAGAAACATCATGTTCACCCGAACCACTCATCGATTCACTCCATGGAAAGTAGGAGACAGAGTATGGCTAGAAGCGACCCACCTCCGTCTTAATTACTCATCCAAGAAACTCACGCCCAAATGTCACGGTCCCTTCGAGATCCTTCAGGTACTATCTCCTCTTACATACAAACTATGCCTTCCCCCCACCTGGAAAATTCACAACATGTTCCACACCTCCCTTCTATCTCCCTTCCACAGCATTGAATCATATGGACCATCCTTCCTATTACCACCCCCTGACATCATTGATGATGAAGAAGAATACAAAGTGGAGGCTATCCTTTCCCACAAAGGTCCCATTAACTGACAGAAGTACCTGATTGCATGGAAAGGATACTCAGCCTCTGAGAACACCTGGGAGCCCGAGTCCAATCTCTGCCACGCCACTATGATCCTCCTGCAATATAAATATCTTCACCATCTTTGAAACGACCCCATCATTGCCTGCTTCTGTTATCCCACTTCACTATGTCTATTCCTTCTCTTCCCCAAACTGCCGTCTGTCACCACCCAAAATACTTCAATGGAGATTATCAGACCATCATCTTGTTCCTACAAGACCCTGTCCTTTCTAAAGTCATGTCCTGTCTCATTAATACTGATTCTCTTATCACCTCCCTCCATACCGCCTTCCTGCACAACTCCTCCCTGTTCCTTCACCTCCTAGTCATGGAGCAAGCCATTTGAAAGGAAGCCTCTCTGCCTTATATCCCCATGGTTCTTCGCCATGCTCTAACTGATCAACGCCTTGCCATCCTTCACTCTCTGAAGGAAGCCAATATTGACGATGTCCTTGTTGCTACTAAACATCGCTTTCACACCCTTCCCCCATCACCTCCTTCCCTATCTGTCTGTGCCCACATCACTGCCCCAGCTCCTGCCATGTCTGCCCTCAACCTGATAATCCCACTCCACAACCCCACTCACATCCCTATCTCTGCAGAATGCTTCACAGTTACCGTCCCTCCCCTAATTCACACCTCACCTACATCCATGACCCTTGCCGAATCTGATGAGACTGTGACCTATTACTCTCCTACTCCCACCCCCACCTTCACTCGCGTCACTACCAACTGGCAAAGCCAACCAATTCACGGGAATTCCATTCCCTCTGATTTCAATCCCCCACTTTAGATGATGAAGATGCCCTTGCCAGATCCCTCATCCATGGCCCTCTCTGTACTCCCCCGCCCGAGCGCCAGTTGTCCCCCAACATGCTTCATGGTATCTCCCCCAGTATGGTGCAATGTGAATTAGCCTCCCATCACAACAATGTCACTTACTCTTGCACTGCTTCCCCCTCTGAGAATCCCGCCTGTGTCAACTACTGGTATCCAGTCGATGAAGGACTTGCTGAGAAGCTATGATCCCAACTGGACATCATGGAGATCTTCGAAAAGTCCTTCATCATGACTGACCCCAGGGATGCCGAACTCGCAGGAAACACTGTCCACAGTGGATGGTTGGATAGCGACTGACAATCAAAGAACAAGGGTAAGCAAAGACCTGGGAGTCTTCGGCATGAACAGGGGGTAATGTTATGCTTTTTCCTTCCTATCCTTGTTCACTTTCTGCTGGGTGGACTGCTAGCCACCTTCTTCACTCTCTTTTGGCTTTTCGTATGATGACTCATCTGTTTCATGTTTTCATCTGATCCAACTCAGATGTCTTATCTCAGGACATCTTTACCTCACAGCCTAACCTGTGTCACTCTTCTAATTGTTACTTTCTGCAGCCTTGCTTACGATACGATAGTACAGACCTTTCCCTTTCACTTACTATTTCTGGGGAACGTCTCCTTCTCCTTTTGTTTCTCTTTGGTCTGTGCACATACTTCTCCAGGTATAAGTACTTACTTGTGCACCCATGTATTCTCCAGTCTTGATCTGTGCAATACTAGCATATTATCAAGTCCCATCCTTGTGACTTCTTAGTTGAATCCCAGACCTTGTCTTCACTCTAGGAAACCCCTAGACTGATTCCTCGTTCTTGTCTCTGCTTTAGAAAATCCCTATGCAGTCCCTCATCATCCTCGTATCGTTTTAGGAAACCCCTGAATGACCTCTTGTCCCCCTCTGCTCTCTGACTGCCTTTGGAGCTGGTCTCTTCGTGAGAATCACTTGAGCCAGTGAGATTTAGGAGCTTAGTCCATTGTGTATGCTATGCATAACAGATTCTTGCTTCACACGTGGATGACTGCATGGTGACCGGGAGCAATAAGAAGCTAGTCCAACACTTCAAAGCCAATGTTGCCCAATGATTCAAACTCACAGATCTTGGACCAATCTCCTCGCTCCTTGGCATGAAAGTCACTCGCGATCATACATCACACACTCTATCACTCTCGCAAGAAGCCTATATTGATGGTATCCTAACAAGATACAACTTTGCCGAGTCGAAACCAGTCTCAATCCCTATGGATCCAATTGCCCAGCTGTCGACAAAGCAAGCTGCCAAATCTATTGCAGAATGTGCACTGATGAAAAATGTGCCTTATTGTGAGGCTGTCGGATCCCTCATGCACCTAGCCATTGCCACATGCCCTGACATTGCTTTTGCTGTCACAACGGTAGCACAGTTTGCCACAAATCCAGGCCCTGCTCATTGAGAAGCAGTCAAATGGATCTTCCACTACATCCTTGGCATGAAGAAGCTCACACTTACCTATGGTGGTGGAAAGGTTGGGCTCAAAGGATTTACAGATGCAGATGGTGCATTGCAGGTGTTACGTATAGTCCCGGGTAGGGCGTACACGTGACCTCTGTGACGAAGACAAGGAATGCGAAGAGGGCTTCTCTTGCACGACAAGGACCCCTAGAGTATAGGGTCAAAGGTTCGTCCGACTAAGTCGACGAAAGGAGGGGGGGAGCACGTAGGGGCTTCCTAGTGCGACAAGGGTCCGTAGGGGCTTCCTAGGACGACGAGGGCAAAGGGGTCTGCAGGGGTTTCCTCAGACAGTGAACTAACCCGTTCAGAGTACGGGAGGT
>JBBPNZ010000194.1:0-20761 GCA_038091195.1 Phylloporus rhodoxanthus | reverse complement strand
GTATCCAGGCACGTCCAGAGACTCGATCAGCGGTCGGATGTCCCAAATATGAACTTTGCCAGTTTCGGCCCAGGTTGCAGTGTAGTAAGGTTGGGAGATGGGGGTGAGGGGTGTGGACGGTGGGAGGGGCTGAGCACGGACGCGATTGACACCGCCGCTATGGGGTACGGAGCGAAACTCGAGAACGGCATCCTCATCGAGGTTGTCATCGTCGTCCTCGTCCTCGTCATTGTCCTCGTCATCTGCATTCAAGTAAGAAGCATTATCCAAATGTTGCAGGAGATAACGAACCTCCATCCTTTTGGGTGCGATGTAAGGAGCTCATTTTGAAAACAACTAGCTCGTTTCGATTGGTTTCGGCAGCCTGCGTTCCAGCGACGACATAAGCGGTTGCAGGGTATCTCTGTCGTTCATCACCAAGGCTATCGCGCAGGACGTCGAAAGATAAGCAGGGCCAGGTTACGTTCATCGAATGGCGGATGATATATACCGAATCATCCGGCTCTAGTATTTCGTCTTTCGCCAGAACGTGCGTGCCAGGTATGAACGCCTCCAAGGGATGCGGTTGCTCCTCAGACTCTTCTAGAGCGGGGACCTCATCAATGTCCATTCCTGATCAGGACAAGAGACATGTTACAAAGGCGTGAGGTATGGAATCATGCATGCCATGCTCGTACCGTCCGGGGCGTCGGCATCTACCACTTCCTCGTCTGACTCGAGTTCATCCTCCCAGGCATCTTCAAACTCGCCGATATCATCGATCGAAGGATCATCACGCTTTTCAGAGGAGCGTGGTGTCTTTGTACTGGCTAGCCCGTCAGACGACGGGTCCATCGCGGCGCGTTTGACCATTTTGACTTGTTGGCGTATGCAAAAGGACTTTTTTTTTAAAAAGAGACATTGTACAATCTGTGCCAGGGTTAGGGTTCCCGGATAAATGAATGGCTACCATCATCATGGTCAAGTTTTCAGACATCGGTCTCATCATGGTAAGACTTGCTGCCACCGCTCCCAGCTATTATGCATACATACTAGATTGCCACTGTTTCCCCCGCAGCCATGGTGTTCATCACTGAACACAGTCATGACTTGCTTGTCAATATCCTCTTGATGATGTGAGTGTTTCATTGTCCCTGTAAGCATCCTGCTGAAGAGCTAGTGCAGTCTTGTTCTCCCTGGTTATATTGTAAGTCTTGTGGCTAGCTCAATATACTTCTGGCCTGATATCCCCAGCATGCAATCTGGCTCATCTACAAAAAGATGCAAAGGAGAACCATATGTGAGTAGATCATTGTTGCTTGTTCTAGGCTTATCTGATGATCCCTTGGTCCCACCATTGGTACTTTGCACTCCTATGTGGTGTGTTCATATCATCTCATCAACTCCTTGATGCTGACTCTTGCATTGACAGATCTTTGGCTGATGTTTTGTCAGCCCCTGATGTGATTCCTCCTCCTTGTGGATGGACTGATGATAAGCACTTCTTATCTGAAGAACAGTTGGCTGGGATCAATAGTGGAATGGGAGGAGTCCTGCATTGGTGTTACAACCTCCATAATGCTAAGCCTATCTGGGCTTCCGACCCTCAGAGTGGCGAGCTCTTCGTCATCTTCGAGGCATCAGAAGGCACCACGAGGCAAAAGATGCCATATCTCTGGGACCAAATAGCACACTCATTCTTCCGTTTTGGTGCTAATCAAAACTTGGAGGCAGTTCGGAACGCCATATGGATATGAGAAGGGAGGCTTGGCTGATGCAGTGGAACTTGTGAACAAATGGACGTGGGAATCCGAGTTGGAATCGCCGTTGGAATTCAAGTCAGAATCGATGTCGGGATCCACATCAACAACTATGTCGGAATGTGTGGCTGAAGACGTGGCATGCATTGATCCGAAGACAGCATCAGAAATCGTGTCATGGTGACTGTATTTTGTTAAATTGTGCCTTGGACAATATAGACTCTAGAGGGAGGCTTGGGTGACGTGGCATGCACTGGATCACAACATCAGAAGTGATGACTAGTCTTGGCGCAGTTCCGAGAAGCAACGCGTTGTCGGAACGTGACGGCCAATGCAAAGTAATGACGTGGGCGTTCGGCTTGCGTTTCATAAATTCATATAAAAGAGCCCATCTAAAAGCCCTCTCTAACACCATGTCCACACAAATCCTTCTTCCAAACGGGTATGTTCTCCCGTCACCCTTTGTAGCCAAACCGTCCATTATTTGCTTTTAGTTTTGGCTATGTACCCGCATCTCTTGTTTCCCTGGGCTGGTTGCTTTCCTGGCAGTCATTCCTTGTAGGCAAGGCTCGTAAAAGGGCCGCCATCGCATACCCTCAGTGTGAGTGCAACGTCCTCGTCTAGTCTCATTCCCTTGACGTTGTCCGTGCAGTATATGCCGAGCAAGCACAAGTCAAGGCCAGTCCAGAAGCCTTGCAGTTCAACTGCACTCAACGTTCGTCGTCTCGCGTTTGACGATTATCGCTTGTTGACTCTACCCTTCAAGGCGCTCACCAAAACACCCTCGAGGCTCTTCCCCTTGTCACTGTATCGTGAGCTCGTCTGCGCCCTCTTTTCTCTACGTTGCTTCATGTGACACTCTGCAGCACACTTGTCTTTGGGTTAAAATGCCCTCATGCTGCTGCTTTGATGTGTGCCTCGTTCGTTGTAGGGCGCGTTATGTACACCCTTGGTTACAAAACGGGAAACCCAGCTAGCGTGCGCAAATTCTTCTCGTCTTTTCGTCTTGTTCTTTCGCTCACGGAAACGTTTAGAGAATTCCTGGCGGTTTCATTGCAAACTTCTCTACGCTTGGTGAGTGAGACTGTGACTCGCTGCATGCTGATGGGCTGACTTTGTGCGCAGGCCTTCTTGGCTGCGCGTCCTATGCAGCATACCTTCTCTGGCCATAAGACATGTATAATACATTTTGAATGTTGTATCACTTGGCGAGTGTCGGCGAAATCAGGTGATGGTTACTATTGTGGCATCACCTTGAGGAGTCCACCCGCCGCAAATATTATTGTCTTTTGACTGTTTCCATGTCTGAATCTCCTCGCCGTCTCTCGTTCCCTTCGTCTTCGGAGGATTTTGCCTTGCCCTCGATCAAAGCCAACGTCTCCTCCCTGGGAGACGATGGTCCCGCTAGTCCATTGTTTCTTCGCTTTCGTCGTCCGTCGCTCCTCCCAAAGTCATCAAGCTGTTATGCAGAAAAACGCATCTACAGTCCGCTTGCCATATCTTTCACCTTGCCTTCAAGTAGGCGCGGGAGCACGAACGGAGACGAATCGGAAAGCGATAGAGAGCGTATGTGTACGGAGAGCTCACAGTCAAGTAGCTCAGGTAATCCGACACCTCCCATTACTTTGCCATGCGAAAACGAGTCAGAATCCCGCGAGGAGAACAATAAGGAGCCTATGAACCCCTCGACTCCTCCATCAAGTCGGAATCTCAGTACGCTTGACAGTGAATCACTTTTTGGTTCCTCTACTGTCGGGTTGAGGCGCCTGACGTATCCAGTGAGTTATCACCACACAGAACCGTTCGCGAATCTTATCAGCCTCTATTGATGGTTGCCAACAAGTTGAAATCCCAAAGGATACTGCACTTATTGGCCGAATCCCGCCCCGAAGAGAATGAAGTCAAGTCTGAAGCTGCTTTCCAACACTTCTTAGCATCTTACCCTGACCTTCCGTTGGCTCCTCGCACGCCACGCGCACCGTCTGATAGGGGGCGGTATCCGGAAGAAGTCGGCAACGAAGAGACGCAGGAGGAGGGATCGCCAAGTGATGATGACGATGACGACGTCGATGCAATCTTTGTACTTGACCCTCCAAGCGAACAAACCGTGAAACCCTGTACGCCCTCGCACAGTGTAAATGGAGACGATCCCCCCATGTCTCTCATGGGGAGCCCAATAGTGATGGCGATGGATGTGGATGCTGTATGGACTCGTGTCCTTTCCATTTCTTATGCTCACGTTCATCCTAGCCGTTGGCATCACCATTGATAACCTCAACACCAACCTCGGTGCAGTGGCGATACACCCCTCCTCCAACCACGAGCGCAGTCCGTTCAAATAAACGGAAATGTGAGTATCTATATGGGGACAACGACAAGGTTTACATGTCCACAAAATAGTTGACGATCGGTACGACCCATACCCTACCGCCGCGAAACGAAGAGCGGTATCTCCCTCGATATCCTATCTCCGGGATTCATCATTACCCTATCCTCGTACCCCGAATGGGAGACCCTCGCTTCCCATCCCCTTATCTATTCCCGTGTCAGCAACAAACTCTGCGTTGTCATCCCCTACCTTTGCTGGATATCCATTCTCCAGCTATTCAAATTCTCGTCAGGTTGGAATCGGACCGATGAGCGTATCTTCGAGCCCTATTTTGCGTCCTACCCTAGGACTTTCAAGCCCGATATTGCGTCCGATTCCAAGACACAGACGCGGGTTGGACGGTGAAGAAAGGGATGTCGAAGGAGCGGGTGAAGGTGTCAATAGTTTGACGCTCTGCTGACCCATACGCTACTCCACTCCTTTGCAGTGACTTATTACCCCTGGTGTAGAGTATTATTGTATTTAATCCTCCTGACTCTGGCGTGATCACCGGCTTTGGGCAGACAATCTTCGCTGTTCACTTCCGGTCGGTCATCTAGGTTGCCGGTCATTGCCTACTCCGTTTATACTCCATGTCCAGCACAACGACTCGGCTCACAAAGCGCCAGAAGAAATTCCTTGCCTTTCGAGAGCGAAAACACGGCAAAAGAAAGGACAAACCACTAGACAACTTGGACGACGAGATCGATGACGCTAGCCTCGAAGATCAGGTTCTTGTTAATGCTGCGCAAGGTCAACAAGGTTCTCAAGCCGGTACGGAAGCTCTTGTCAGGCAAACAGGCGGGAAAGGAGACGAAACCAAAGCAGGGTGGATGGTGGTGGCAGAGCAGAAAGGAAAGCGGAAAGTTGACGAAGAAGAGGGCACGCTTGGAGAGTCAGACCAACCGAAATCCAAACGAAGAAGAGGGTCTGACGGGCGCTCTCTTCGCCGTGTTGAACAATCTGTAGACCGCGTCAGTGCAGGGGAGGGGAGGGAGGGCGAGAAGACGAAACAGAGGTTCATTCTTTTTCTTGGTATGCATCTCGTTCGAGACACTACGCACTCCTCACCTCTCGTTAGGCAATCTGAAGTATACCACGACTTTGGAGGCTATCCAAGCACATTTCTCAACATGCTGTACGTGTCAAATGCTATTGTAGAACAGCGTTGCTGACGTCTTCAAAGTTCCACCACCTACTGTACGACTACTGACACCCAAGCCATCCACGAAATCGCCCACGAAACCCGTCATGAAATCAAAAGGTTGCGCTTTTTTGGAGTTCACGCATCGCGGTGCACTTCAACAGGGACTCAAACTTCATCATTCACAACTCGATGGACGCCAGATCAACGTAGAGCTGACTGCAGGCGGGGGTGGAAAAGGCACAACCCGAATGAAGAAGCTCAATGAACGTAATAAAGAGTTGGAGGAACAACGAGTATGCCATACCAATATAGCTGATTTGATGCCACTCATCCGACTCTTGTAGCAGAAACGGAAAGATCCCAAGGTTGATGCTCAGTCCAAGGGTACACAGCGTTTCTCGGCCACATCTGGTACAGAGCAAAACCACACTTACGAGCAAACGGGAACAACTGGTGGCATTGAAGAAAAGAAAACTCATCGAGATGGCCAGAAGCGCGAAAGAGGCTCTAAGAAAAAAGGATTACCTGCCAAAGATTTCCGGACAGGTGTCAATGCTATACCAATAGGGTAAAACCACAAGTAATATTGGTGGCTCGGTGTCATTAGGTGTCATTATGCGCAGCGAATTTATCCAATAGATACGGGCGGTGTGCCGCTCAAGGTCCGTCTATGAAACAAGAATAAATACAAGGAACTGGGGGTGCCGTCAACCAAGCTTCAAAAGCGTTGGAAAGGAGACTCACGAAAACAATCAATACGCCAAAAACTTTGAGCATCAACCACCGATTACTTGATATACTGGCATAGTACTTCAGTAATTCCCTTTGAGCTCCGCTGACATTCGACGCAATATCAATCGTATCAGCATCGATCCGCTGCACTGTTTCACGCTGTTCTGCAACCATATGTGCCAGTTGAGTAAATATCTGGCCCAATTCCGCTATTGTAGACTCGATTGACTCGATCGCTGTTGACCGCGATTGAATGTATGAATCCTGGGTGTTTATTGGCGCATGTACTTGGCGAAAGAACCGTTCCCTACCTGTTGTTCCACCAATTGCATCTGTGAAAAGGCATTCCCTCCAGCGTGAGTTGCTATACCGCCTTCAGCGGCATCCAAATCCATAGCCAGAACATCGCTGTTTTGTGTAGGTCTTCCTTTTCCTCTGGAGGACGGACGGCTTCCACTGCCGTCGCCCATTGGATCGTGTCTTCCGTTCAATAAGAGTGAATCTGTTGACCATTAGGGCACCTTTTAAGATGATGACTTGAACGGGATGCTCACTTTGTGGAGCCTGGTGGGCTGCTGCGGCCGTGGAGTACATGAACTGCTCCGTGCGGTCCTTTGACTCTTTCATGTTCTACACAACATCTAGTCAGGTAGTGCATTTGGGCAAGGGTTGTTTTACTCGCCTGTGTTCGGACCTCCAGTACGTCCTTGAAGCTCATGCTAGTGTTTGCGAGTTTGCTCTGCAGCATCATGACAATGTTGTGATTGTGTTCGTCAACTTGTTTTCCCTCTGTAGACTTGGAGGCGCCCTGAGCATTGTGTCGCTTGAGAAACGATTGTAGAGCAGCAATTTGTCGGTTTATGTTGGCTATGTCTTGCTTAATAATGTAAGTCAGTTCCTGGGCGAGGGGACGGATGAGCGCCAAAAGACAGAGTGCCTGGGTAGGACACGTACGCTGATCTCCACGGGCCGGTCGTCGAAGAGTGTTTTCCGCTTGGCGACTATGCCGAGACGAGTCAGGACAGACGAAGTGGCGAGGAAAGCAACTCACGGTGTGCGAGTTTCCCAAGCTTGATAGTGGTATTACTGATGTCTTTGCCAATGGCTGAGGCCATTCGCGAAAACTCGGTCTTTGGAGTGCCTTTGGCATGGCCCTGAGGGAGCCGTTGTTTTGCCTCTGCGCTTCTTGGGAGCGCAGACCTGTTTCGTATAGAGTCGACACAAGTGCGGAATTCGTTGGTTCGATCCTGGACTGCCATGACTGGGGGGTGGATAAGGTATTAAATATGTCTAGCGGGTATATCACCGCTGCGTGGAGACAAGCAATAATAATATTGTTGACACGGCCTCTCTCCGCTTTAACACAGCCACCGGCCGGCCTCGGTCTGTTCGGCCGACAGTTTGGACACGAGACCAACATGTTGAGCGCCCTGCGGCGTTGTGTTATATACCAAACGGAATGGTCTTGGACACCACGCTGCTTCCTGACATCTGTTAGGTCATTTTCCTTCTCCCCTGCTTTCAACGACTGTCGTTTTCGACGCCCAGCCATGGCCCCTTCTCGGATGCCGAAATCCAAGGTCCTCGTGCTCGGCGCAGGCAACTTTGGTAGTTGTCTCGCAGATCACCTCGGCGACTGTGAACACGAGGTCTACATCTGGTCTCGACACCTTAGCTGGGTCGAACACTTTAACATACACCATCGCAATCCAACTTACTTGAAGGATCATGTCTTCTCCGCCAACATTCATGGCGTCGGACCAGAGATCCCAGACAAAGAGATGATTCAACAAATGGACGTTGTCTTGTTTGCGATACCAACCCAAGGCATCAGGTAAGCTTCGTATATCCATCCTCTAGGCCCTCTCATCGCACGATTCGCTGTCAGGGATCTCTTGACCAAACTGCGAGCCAGCTTAGCTGGCCAAAATCTGCCCTTGATGATCTTTGTGAACAAGGGTATCGAGACGGACACCCAGGCGCTAACACTGGAGATCATCGCTGACACCTGCGGAAGCGATATCGCGCAAGCCGCAACATTTATTGTAGGTCACACGAGCGTACCACAAGTGCAACAACTCACTTTTATGCAGTCGGGACCCTCATTTGCCTCGGAGAGTTGGTGCCTTGATGCAGTCTTTTTCCAGTTTCGCTGACAAACTCGGTCAGTTGTTCGCAGACAACCAACATCTGTGTCTGTCGCCTCGTTGACAGAGTCACAAGCCCAGAAAGCATCACAAATATTTCACCAACCGTGGTTTCGATGGCAGGATTTGCTTACTCATCACGGAACGGTCTATTAATTTTATGCTCTCACAGTTACACCGGCGGAGATCCGATAGGATTAGAGTTGGCTGGTGCCCTTAAGAATGTGTATGCTATTGCGGCTGGAATGGCTGATGGCCTTGGTTTCGAGAACAACACGAGAGCAAGTTAGGTGAACCATGCTCGAAGCAAGCATGATTAACATTGGAAGATGTTTAGGTCTCATTACTCGAGGATTGGCTGAGATGACACGTATAGGGACAGCATATGGGGCTTCTCCGCTGACCTTTCTGGGACTTGCCGGCGTGGGGGACCTCTTCCTGACGTGTAGCTCTCCGACCAGCCGAAACTACACGGTAGGATATCGATTAGGGAAGGGGGAGCGACTCGAAGACATTATGAACACCCTCGGGAGTGTAGCCGAGGGGGTAACAACTGCCAAAGGTCTCAAGAAGATTATCGATGAGCTGAATGTGTCTGCACCTATTGCGAGGGGGGTGAGTGGCGGACTTTACTGGGTGGTTTGATTCTCAGGATACGCGACAGATTTACGAGGCCTTGCACGAAGGTACGGTGACCTGCCAAGAATTGTACACGGGTTGAACTCTGGCCACAGGGAAGGACGTTCAAACGGGGGTGCAGGAATTGATGAGTCGACCACCATCACGTGAGCTTGATCTGCCGAAAAAGAGAGGTGAACCGGCGAAGCGACTGCTACGGAAGCTTGGGATCGAGCCTAGTGCAGAGTAGTGTTGGTCCATACTTATGTCTGAATTCGGAAAGTTGGTCCCGGTGCCTTGCCCTGGCGGAATGGCCAGGCCCCGCGACGGCCTTCGCTTAGTCCGCTGTTGCTAAACACGTAAGGCCGTGTAAAAGCCATTCGCGTCGGAGCACGATTTTGCTCGCTGAGTCTTGTGTTGCAAGCTTGGTTTATTAGCCCACAACAGGCGTTGCACATGCGTGTTTCAAATCGGCACACTAGGAGTCGTCAAGAAGACAAGCCATCACATGCGTGGCCATAGACCGACCTTGAATTACATAATTATATCAAAACATATCTTTCTCACGCTTTTTTTCTTCCAAGTCGCTCCCGAAGTCCGACAGTGAGTGAAGCACTGACGCCTACGTTTCTCATTTAGCCTTCTCTTCTTCCTTCACCTTTTTCATCCACAACCTCCATCATCCCTTGCACGACATGGTCTCCCCTCTCTGGAATGCTGCTTCCGACGGGAACATCGACGTCCTCCTAGCCTTGCTCCAAAATGCATCTCCTGCCGATATCGAGATCAAAGGTGTGTCTCTTCCTGGATTTCAGACATTACCCTTTTTTCATGTATACCTTATAGACCACACCGGTGCCACGCCCCTCCAGGAAGCGGTCAAACATGGCCATCTTGATGCAGTCAGGGCCCTCCTTCACAAAGGTTCGCATTCTATCCTCGATCGTCGCGTGTGATTAATCGATCTCCTCGTCCTTTCCATCAGGAGCCAATCCCAAGTTCACAGTGACTCATGGCTCCCCAGACACGTATACGACACACCCTGATATTATCGAGTTACTTAAAAATGCCTCAGCAAAAGGCCTGCCCACTCAGGACCACCCATATCTGCAGGACCCCCATGATGATCCATCAAAGCGTTTCTATCCCGTCCCTATTCCTCCATACGGCTACTATCCATCTCTCCCTCCTGTCCCCTCTCTTCCTGACGGCTCGCCTGCATATTATCAACCCCCTCCAATGCCCCTTGGTGAGAACGGCGCGTTCGGGAACCTTCCTCCACCAGAGATAGCTAGATTTATTCCTTGCAGGTACTACCCTGCTTGTCGTTATGGCTCTTCGTGTATCTTCGCTCATCCCCAGGGTCCTTACTATCCTGCCCCTCCACCTGCTCAATTCCCATCTCCATATGATCCTATGACGCAGCAACAGTACACCCCAAGTTACTATCCACCACCTTCCTTCCACCCTGCTGCACCTGTTCCACCCCACATGAACCCTGTGTCCCCACCGCCCCAGCCACCAGTTCATAGCCCTAATCCTCCCATGGTTCATGCGCGCTCTGCTTCTGACGCGCTTTCTCCCGTACAGACACCCGTCCCGGCCCCTTACGGGCCAATGTCTCCTCCTACACCATCTTATCCTCAACCTCCACATGCACCTCTTCCTCTTTCCATTCCTACTCTTCCTCCACCTCACCAGCCTGCCACCGCCCCTGGGCCCCAGTCCCCGCAGTCAATTTATCCAAACGGTCCTGTGTCCGCTCCCCCGTTTGCCGTGCGTCAGGACCCCTCACCATATCCAGGTCCCCATACGCACTCACCGTACGTTGAGGTCAATGGTGGACACAAGTCCCCAGTGCTTTCGCAGGGTGAAAATTTTGCACCCCCTCCTGCCTTCCGACAAGGAATAAACCATAACCGCAGAGGCAGTGTGCGAAGAGGCTCTTTCGGCGGAAATCGAAAACCCGCATGTTTGTTCTACCCCGCCGGTAGATGTAGAAATGGCGATGAATGCCGGTTCCCTCATGTCGTCCATGATACATCTGCACAATCTCATCTGGGCACTCGAGGCTCCCGAACGCGAGACGGTGCGAACGGTGTGAGCACGATTGAAGAAGACTTTGCTACCATGAATGTACGAGACGTGAGTAATCCGCCTCATTTTATATCGCCAGTGTAATAAGACCATCCGATGCTTAATAGGATGTTCATCCACGGCGTGGCACAAATGGCACGGCCAATTCAAGTCGTTCGCAATCCACAGATCCGGGAAGTCGTTCGAAGGCTCTAAAATCCAATGGTTCAAGACTTGAGAAAAAGCCTTTTGTCAAACAACAGCGAGTTCCTAACGCTGACGAGTTTCCAGTGCTCGGGGGTTCTACCAGTACGTCGTCGAGGAGTTCTGTGAGCGGAGCTCCTGTGGTCAATGGGCTGGCGGGACCTACTGCTGCTCAAGTACTACAAGCACCACCTCCTTTCCGCAAAGACGTTGGTACCCGCAGCGTCTCTCCGGAGGAGCGTCAGGTGAAAAGTCAAATCGTAGGTATCGCAAAGTTGCTGGGAATGCACTAATAAACATTTCAATAGGATGACAAATTGGCAGAGGTGAATCCCTCTCAGTCTATTGGCGTGACAGGCAACATTGGGACCAAATTATCCATCTCTTTCGCTGCTGCAGCGACCGGGGCTCCCGAATCTGCCAAAGAGGTGTCTGTTTCTGCGTGAAACCGTTTATATTGCTCATATATATGTGACTTGGCTTTTTTGTTTGTTAAACTGGACTTTTCAAAGTTTCATTGCGCTGACCACAGGTTTTACTTATTGTCATCAAATTGTTCTTCTGCACATAGGCCCGACTTTGTTTTGTACACTGTTCTTTTTGACATCTTTTCTTTCGTGATTATTTCTAGAAGTTTTTATCTGCCATTTGTCTGTCTCATGCTGACCGGTACACATATTCACGACTACTATCGACTATTATTGTGACATTCGGCCCTCATCGCACTGTTTTTTTTCGCATAGCATACCATCATTGTGTTTCATCTCGCGAGGGTAAATACACGCTGCCTCTACTCAGCCTTTACTGTATTCTTGTCGCAGATATCATGACCAGTGCTCTGACTGTCTGATCTCCACCCCGCTTGTGCCGACAACCTGTCCTATCTCATACACAGGAGCCCCAGGATCCTGTGTGCGCAAAGCACTTAACACAGTCTCGTGTATGTCTCTGCCAACAATCACCACGAGACCGATACCCATGTTGAAGGTGCGTGCCATTTCCAATGGTGCAATTCCACCTTGCTCCATCAGGTATCGAAACACTTGCGGCAGTTGCCAGGCAGACGCATCCACGTAACATCCCAGCCCCTTCGGAAGAACTCGGGGGATGTTTTCAACGAAACCACCGCCTGTTACATGAGACATAGCTTTGATTAGACCCTTCCGGGCGATTGGGAGAACTTGTTTGACGTAGATGCGGGTTGGTTCGAGGAGGTTTCGGCCGAGCGTCCGAGTTGCATCCCAGGGACAGGGAGAGGAGTAGGTGAGGCCTGAGAGGGAAATAATCTTGCGGACGAGAGAAAATCCGTTGGAGTGCAATCCAGAAGAAGCGATACCAAGCAGAACGTCGCCTTCCACTACGTCACGAGGGAGAACCAGCTCCCTCTCGACGACACCAACGGCAAAACCAGCGAGGTCATAGTCCCCTGAACACAGATCAAACCATTGCAGACGTGTGACTCTGTCATCTCACCGTCCAGGTACATGCCTGGCATCTCAGCGGTCTCACCCCCAACGAGGGTGCATCCAGCTTGTTGACATCCATCCGCAATGCCCTTGATGACATAAGTGGCAACAGCAACATCTAGCTTGCTGCAGCCGTAATAGTCTAGGAAATAGAGTGGTTCCGCGCCTTGCACCAGTAAATCATTGACGGACATGGCTACCAGGTCGATGCCTACCAAGTCCAGTGAGAAGACGGGTTTGATGGACTGCAACCTAAAGCTCACCGACGGAATCATGTACACCCGTCTCGATGGCAATGCGAAGCTTGGTGCCGACCCCATCTGTTCCACTGACTAACAATGGGTCTTTGTATCCAACGGCTTTCAGGTCAAAGAGACCTCCAAAACCCCCTATTTCTCCATCTGATCCGGTGCGTTTAGTTGCACGCACATAAGGTTTAATAGCATCAACAAGCGCGTTTCCGGCATCTACTGATACGCCAGCCTGTTCGTAAGTGAGGCCTTTAACAACGGAGTTGGCACTCGTCAATGCTCTAGTGCAGAAATGAGCATTGATAGTCCGAGAAACGATCTTCCTTGCCTGTGGGCTATGTCGCGGCGATACACTTTGCCCTCGAACGAGATCTTGTCAACTGCGGTGTACACAGAAGAAAGCGCCTCTTCCAATGATGGAGCAATAGCTGACACAGCCAGCACGCGACCACCCGCCGTAAGAAGTTCATTTCCGTTCCGCGAGGTGCCGCAGTGGAAAACGACTACATCTGTGCGAACGAATGAATGAAATGCAGTCTTCATGTGACACCGGTTACCTGTGGATATTTCCCCGATTTCGATGCGCTTGCCTTTCGGGTACTTGCCCGGGTAACCACCTGATACTAATACAACAGAGACTGCAAAACCCGGCCGGCTCCTAATTTGTACCGAGTCGAGCCGATGCTCTACACAGGCCTAGTCGGTCCAAAGACTGATTGGTACTGTCAAAGTTCAATTGAATTGCAACAACGTACGAGAAGTACCGCGGCGAGGTCAACATCATTCTCCAGTAGAAGTATGAGGGCCTCAGTCTCTGGATCGCCAAATCGGACGTTGTATTCAAGTACTTTCGGACCGCTCTTGGTAAGCATAAGTCCGGCAAAGAGTAGACCAACGAACGGGAAACCTAGATTACTGAACGTCATATGTCGTCAAGTCACGATTGGCGAACATGCCTTCTTTTCTCATGCCATCGATAGTAGGGCGAAGAGTTTCCCGCATAATGCGATCCATGACGGCAGGGGTGGCTATGGGTGCTGGGGCGTATGCACCCATACCGCCTGTATTTAACCCTGTATCGCCTTCGCCGATTCGTTTATGGTCTTGAGCAGGAGGGAGGGGTACAATAGTGTAACCATCAGAAAAAGCGAGAACGGATATCTCGGGGCCCTCGAGTAATTCCTCGACGACAACTTCGTCCCCTGGAAAGCAAGGTATAGCAGTGTCAACAGTACAAGGGCAGGGCAGCGAACCTGCGGCGCCAAACACGTTGGCTACCATAATTTGTTTGAGACCTTGTACTGCTTGATCGTTGGTTTCCGGGATGAGTACTCCCTTGCCGGCGGCGAGACCACTGGCCTTGAGAACGACCCGGTAACCACAGGTGCGGACGTGTTCGATTGCTTCGTCGATCTGTGAGGAGGAGAACGTGCGGAATGTAGCCGTGGGGATCTTATGACGGAGCATGAATGCCTTGGAGAACGCCTTGCTTCCTTCCATTCTTGCGGCTAGCTCTGTGGGACCGAAGATGGGGATACCGACTTGCGTGCACGAGTGAACCACGCAGCGTAGAATGCACTTTTATTCACGGACCTTTACGGAAGCATGAGTGAATGCCTCGCACCAGTGGTTCCTCTGGTCCCGGAAGGACAATATCAATCTGGTTGCGGATATTAGGAAGAGCGAGAGCGTACGTGGGCGGTACTGACCTCATTCTGGACGGCGAACTGGACGAGGTGCTGATAATGGGGAGCCACGAGGGGCAGGTTTAGATTCTCTGTCTTTGGAGTGCTTGCTGTTCCACCATTTCCTGGGCAGACGTAGATGCGAGTTACGAGCGGGGACTGAGCGAGCTTCCAGGCGATGGCGTGTTCCCTACCACCGCTGCCTAGAACAAGAATCTTGGTACTCATTTACTGATGATGGTTAGTGGATAAGATAACCCATTACTACGCGTGGCCATGGCGCGTGACATGGCTAGTCGGGGGCTGTGGAAATAGACCTCGCTAGTGTTGTCAAGTTACACGCCTCGACACTGCTCGCTGGTATGGACGACACCGTTGTGCTCTCTCGGAGCGAGTCTCACACGTCCGTACGATCGCTACTATGGCGTAGGAAATCCTCCAAGAAGCAAACACAGGCCACCGCTGCTACTTTTACATCCTCCTCCTCCTCCCTCTCTACAATGGACCAGAACGACGACAACGACGGCCTACGCTCCTCCCAAGAAAACCTTTCCTTCTCTCGTTCAATCATTCCAGATCCTTTGGGCGAGCTCCCTGCCTGGTTCAAGAGGGAGACCGAGATGGCCGCAGCCAACACCTCCTCCTTCAGGATCAAGTATCATCTCCACAACCCAGACGGGCCCCGTTGGTACAAGAACCACCATCTACTCCCTCCTTCCTCTCTCAACCGCCCTCCTTCCCTTTTTTCTTCCTCCTTTCCTCCTATGACCGCCTCCGTGGACCGCTCTGAAGATTCAACCCGGCTTCCGGGTCCCAGTCTTTCTCCTTCGAGTACACCTTTACCGACACCAAGCTCGTCCCAAGTGCGCATTCTTGATACCGCTTCCAAGCCACGCAGCCGCAAGACCTCTCAGGACAACGTCGATTTGATGGACGTCAGTGACCCTTGGGGCACTCACTGGCATCACCCGTCGCCGTATGACGCGGGCAGCAGCATCAGTCCCGTGTCTATTGATCCTCCAGAGGTGAGCCGTTACTCTCTCTCTACCTTGACTCTCAGCTGACACGTCGCAAGGGTCTGTCGCGCACTCGTTCCCGTCTATCGAGTACGACCACGGGTCAAGCCCGTCGGAAGACCGTTACCCCTTCACCGCTCTCGCAGTCGACCTCCGCACTTCACTTGCAAACGCTGGACCCGACGCAACCCACTCGTAAATTGAGTAAGCGTCGCAAGCCTTTGTTGACTGGACTCTTTGGTCCACCTGAAAAGGGCACCTCAGAGGGACCAGACACGTCTCCTCAGAAGAATCCTCCATCCAGCTTTCCAAAGCGCTTGTCCGTTGTTCCAAATGGCGCTCTTCATTTCAATTTTGGCGGATCGAAGCGCCATTCGACCCTCTCCCCGATGTCCATTTCTGCGAATGGTTCCACAGCGGCATTATCAAACCATTCATTATCAAAGAACGATAAACGACAGAGCGTTCTTGGCCGGTTGGTGAGGAAGTTTAGCGCCTTGCGGAGGTCAGTTCAGGAGCCCGGGGTAACGATTAACCGGCGCTCCGAAGACTCGCCAAACGCAGCACTTTCGGCACTAGACGAGCAGTCATCGCGCCGCTCGCTCCTCTCGCAAAGACAACCGTCTCCAGAAAAGCCGGTGGCGGAAAAGAAGACTTCAGACCCATCTAAGCGTGTTCGTCCGCCACGGATAGACTTGGATGAACAGCCAATACCCAAAGGCCCATCGATAGAAATTGGACGGGAGAGCATTGACCGTACTTCGACGATTTCCTATGATGTGCCATTCGGAACGCTGACGATTGCGAACCCGGATGCCCCAAGTTCCGGCGCCACCACCCCTGTCAAGGTGCACAACACATTACCGCCGGAAGTTCCTAGTGAGCGTCCACCCGAGCCGAAACATCCGGCTCAGGATCTACCAGGCAATCGCCTTCACCCAGCTGATCGGCAGCAGGTTTCTAAACATTCTTCGGCGCCTCCTTCAATGGGAAGGTCATCACCCGTTCCGGGTCTCCTCAGCCCCATTTCTGTCGCTGTACCTGCGATCACTTTCCCTGAATTGCCGCAATTTACAGCTTGGGCTTCGGTACATTCCCCTACTCCGCCTATTTCAGTTACTTCTTCGTCGCCCTCCTCTGGTCTTCACTTATCCACCAGTGCTCCCCAAACATCTATACCTCAAGATACCATTGAGGATCTTTTATCACCAAGATCCTCGACATCACCCATCAAGGAGATATCACGTCCGATACCCCCTTATTTGACCCTTCCAATTATCGACGACTCTCCCTTATCCAGGGTGTCCGTCCTGGCCAATCCCCCTACTCCTTACAGTACCGATGAGCCATATTCCGAGCTTCTAGCAGTCGAGAAAGTCCCTATGGATCGCCCTGGTCTCAGTAAACAATCGCAGGATATCTTGTCCCCGAAGCGAGTTTCACCTACTCAGGAAGCGGATGATCAGCGTCCAGAGGGTGAAGTTCGACTTACCAAATCCAACTCGACGATGAGCAGGAAGACAGAAACGTACCGGCTTATGAGGAACCATTCGGACAAGGTATCATCGTCAGAGGAGGCAGCATTTCAAGCTGAGGGTGATCAATGGTTGCTCATCAATTCTGAAGCCCCTCGTCGTCGAAGGACAAAGGACCGAGCGGAAAACCCAGAGAGGATGGAGAAATCTTCCTCGCGGATACCACGTGAGAGAGATCGCGAGGGAGGGGGCAGAAGGGAAAGAGAGCGGGATGCGGAGCGAGGGAGAGGAAGAGAAAAAGAAAAAGAAAAAGAAAAAGACAGGGAAAGGGAAAGGGAAAGGGAAAGGGAACGGGAAAGGGAAAGGGAAAGAGATCGGAACAGAGACAGGGAAAGAGAACGAGAAAGGGAGAGGGAAAGAGAGCGGAAGAGGGAAAGAGAACGAGACAGGGAAAGAGAACGCGATAGGGAGCGGGAACGAGACAGGGCCAGGGAACGAGGACGAGAAAGGGAGAGGGAGAAAGGGAGAGAAAGGGAGCAAGAGCGCAGGCGGAGGCAGGAGAAGGCTGCTGGGCAGGGAGACGGCAACCAACGTCGAACAACTAGCCATACGACCGTGAAATCACCGCCAGTCAAAAAAGCCGACTCCGGCTCACTCTCAGGGCGGCCTGGACGTGCCCGTAGTCTCGATACGACACAACGACCGACACTTCAGCCTCTGACATTCACTCTGGAAGACGAGCCACCACGCCACCGTAAGAGCGACGATCGGCCGCTGGACTCTGTCTATCAACAGGGTCACTCCAAAACTGCACGCCCTGGGCCGAGCTCAATCGTGACGGTTGCCCGTGTTGACCAACTGCCGCCCATGTCCGCCCGGCCAACTTCTGAGTTGACTTCGGCAGCTGATATGAGTGCTCTTAAAGCTCGCGAAGCTTGGGAGATGGACCGTCTATGGAAGGGTAGGAGCATGGTTCAAGGTCAGCGAGAAACTTCCGTGATTGCCTCACCCTCCATCGCGGGGTCCAAAGCAGCCAATAACGAGACACCCAAGGAAGCCTTTTCAATACAGAGCTTCGCTCATGGGTCCAGTCACACGTCTTACATCGTGCAACCGTTACAAGCTCACCCTATACCAGCCAGCGTGTTTTATGCTAACATGCCAGCTGCTCCCCCTCCTATCATTTATGCTGCTACCTCACCATATGGCCAACCGCATTCTTCGTCTTCCAGGGACCAGACCACGTATCACTCGCTGTCAGACTCTTTCACATTTCCCTCCAAGATCTCTTCCGCGGACCTCCCAATCCGCTCCAACCCTTTACCAGCTCCCCCGCGCGAATCGAGTTATCAACCTGCCCGTTTACCCGTTCTAGCAGATAGAAGCAGTGGATCTGCTTCAGAATATTGGGGAAACTTTACTCACGTACCGTCACACTCATGAGATACCCACTTCAGCGTCGTTTGCATGCAGCATTTCAATTTCACTTAGATTCAGTACACTCACAATCTTCCCAGTCACTACATCATCTTCACATGTTCTCTTCGTTCCAGTGTCGTTCTTTCTCTTTGGGAATTGCTCGCATGGTTGTTGTTTTCCTTTACCTTTTCAATTCTTTTACCTGGACCCTGGACCTCTGCCATGTAATAGTGCACTGCAACTTTAGCAAGAGCGACAGCGTAATGAGATCAATATCCGCATAGGTAGTACAGTATCGTTTACTAGGCACCCGTATGGCAAAACGTTCACGAGTTACTTGTATACTACTGTGATCAGGGGGAAAATGAATCAGTGTAATACAAGTACAAAACTTCAAAGTGAATGATAATACAAGATATGCAAATCATGCCTTGGTCAACCAAGCTGTAATAGATGGATCGTAGAGTCGGGTATTCAACATGGGAATATAATAGCAGATTTCTGTCTGCAAAAAATTGTCACGACGAGTAGGCTCGATAATCTAGAGGGAACTCTGGGACAGGATAATCATCCCACTGACGTTCCCCGCCATCAAGGAAGCGACGCAGCCGAGCAACCTGTGACGAGAGGTACATGAGGATGATCTGCATCTTGATATCTAGCTTCAGTTTCAGTATATCTTCACACGTCCGCAATGCTTGAGCGCGTGTCGATACAAACATGTTGCCCGTGAAGCCAAGCTCTTTGAGGCCATCAACCATTTCCCCAAACTCGGAGCACCAGGCAAGGACGCCGAGCTGTTGAAGTAGTTAATCTTGGTTGAATTGAGTGATGGCACGAGAAAAAAGACCTGTCCATATTGTTTGAACCGCCCGTATAACACATTTGGCGCTGCCTTGAGAGCAAAGTCAAATGCTTCATTCCGTTTGATGACCTCCTCGTCTGGGATGTAGGGCTGGACAACCGGTTGAGGCTAAAGGAGTGTTATTCCAAGAATCATTGGCAGAATATGATTTGTACCTCGGGTCGCGGAGGTGGTTCCAGGAACCACTGATGCCCAGAGTAGTCCACCTCACCACCAAAATCGACGACTTCAAGGTTCTTGCCTGTAAAGTCCATGGCAGGTCGTGAGAAAGAATTGAGTAAGCCGGACTGGACGAAGAATGCCTCGAGGAGTAGCGTAAGGTCTTTGGGGAGTGGTGATTGTTTGGATGACGGAGATTCGCGTTGTTTGGAGGGTATGAAGATGGTCCGATGCTCCGAATTCTCACTGAATCGTGCATCTGAGCATGGGAATAAAGTGAGCACCGGACCGAAAACGTACCGTGTGACGGGAGAGGGAGGTGCTTTAACAAGATGGAATTTTGGACCGTTCGATAAATTGTTACGAGCGGAGCGGTCCTACAGGTAATGAGTATGGAGAAGTGCATCCGATGGGCAGAATGACCTTATATACTGGATTTAGGGATGTCCTGGATGCTTTATAAGAAGGTTGACGATAAGTTCGAGGGCTGGATGGACGAGATTTCTTAAGTCTTGTGATAGATTGCCGGTGGCGTTCGACGGAGATCTGACTAATGCTTGATAACCGGCGACGGAATTGTGGCGAAGGTGATGGAAGGGCCGAGGCAAATGCAGTAGTAGGGGTGGTGCTTGAAGTAGGGGAATAAAGGGTGCTGTCGAGTGGCGTGGGCGATGTTACAAAAGACCCTGTGTCTGTATCCGGGCTGTCCGGGGGGACGTTTGTCAGGAGGGGGTGTAACAACGGCTTGGAAGGGGAAGACGTTAACTGGCGAGGCTCAGGAGGCGGGACAGTGATGATAGGTGGCGGAATTGGGAGAGGACGAGGCGAGTTGGGTGCAAACAGAACAGATGGATAAAATGTAGTGACCTCAGGGATCCTGAGGTGGTCAGAATCGCTGAGAGCAGAGATACGCGAAGGAGGAAAGTTTGTAGATATCTCGGACGGATCAAGATAGTTTACGTTCCGACTAAGCCAAGAAGGAGATGGAAGAAGGTATGACGATCTTGCGGAGGAGGTTATGAGAGAACTCCTTACTAACGAAGACGGGGATGCAGTGAGCTCTGACGGATTGACAAGCTGGTAGCCGGTAGGAGACGTCTCGCGACCAAGTCCGGCTGGTGCAGAGTGCTTCCTCCTGAGCGGGGGCGGTACGGGGATGGGATTAGGGGAGGACTCTGCGGGTAAGGAAGATATAGAAGCCGTGGGTGACAAATTGCTGTCAGTGTGAGCGGCGGCAAAAGAAGGCGAAGAAGGGTTAGGGCAAAGCTCTGGTAAGGGGGGTACAGGAGGGACAGGAGGGACGATTGAATCGAGGGATAAAGAGTTGGAATCAAAGTCGTGCCTATGATTCCAGCGTTTTCTACTCCTGATAGTGTCAACTGAGGAAGCGTCGA
>JBBPNZ010000193.1:0-29954 GCA_038091195.1 Phylloporus rhodoxanthus | reverse complement strand
CCGCATATTTGAATACCATGCCTTTGCAGCTCAATAGCGATCCTCTTGTGCATTCTGGTCTATTTAGAGTTGGTATGGCATGCGCCGGTTGCTGACCGATGTGCAGAGTTTTTTGCCTAACATGGCGAGTTTTGGGTGGCTTCAGTGGGCCTCGTCTTTGGCCGGAGCAAGTTCCATCATTCTTGTGCGAGATGATACGAAACTGACAAGCGATTCATCGTGTAGGCTACGTGAATTCCATGATGGCCGTGTAAGTCCTCGTCATTTCTTTGCATGATAGTGTGAATTTCGGTGTTCGGACAGGCTCAATGCACGAAAAACGATCCGTGACCGAGATGTGAATGAATACTAGTAACACTCCAATCCTTCCTTCCTCGCTAAATGCGCGCTGAACCCGATCAGATTGATGGGACTCCGTACAGTATACTATTTTTATCATATTCTTGTTGTGGTCAAGGTATACGATCAGCCGTTGAATTGGATATCCATGCAGTGACATTCCAGCCGCCGGCCGGGCCGCGGCTCGGGGCTCTGTCCAGCCCAACTTCATTCGTTATCATTTTGTCACTCATTGCTTTCCTGTAGAAATAATCTAGCATCGCCTTCATCTCCCTGGTTTGATGAGTCCATCGAACCCACAACTCTACTGCGTTGATCTAACAATCAATGCCTTGGCAGTCAGAGTCAAGCTGCTTGCTCCACACGTACCCGACAGTCTTCAAACCCCCTCAATACAGGACGTCAGTACAAGATGTCGATCCGTCCAAAGTCTCGCTCTGGTGGACCACACCCCCAAATGCCATCCCTACCACCAGCCGCCCCGCATTGTTCTCGATCGTTATCATTCTGAATCGTCAATTTTGCTTCTTTTCCTCGGGATAGCCACGCATGTCCTCTGACCCACCTACGAAGGCGGAAGAAGTGCACGCCAAGCAAGTATTTGAGCGCCTCCGGGACATAGCCAGTGAGGCGCGTCCGACCTACGACTCCACACTCGTCGCCGCGGACGAATTAGGGTAAAGCCACCGCTCCGGCACCGATTCCCCTGATCATCGGTCCACGCAGAATGGCAGGACGTCCTCACACCCATGTCAGCATCCAAACGCCCCAACGACTCCGATCCTCCGAGATTGGAGTGCCTGACTTGCCGTTCGTGCACGGCGCGGGCACCTGCCGCACTCGGTGGGGGCGACGCCGATCGAGACGTGTCCGAGATAGGAGCGTCTGATTTGCCATTCGTGCACGACGCGTCGTCGATTCCGCGCTCCGAGACGTACATCTTGTCCCGCGCGCTGTGCTCTGTGTTTCCAGTCTCAACTGGAGGGAGGAAGTGGCGCATTCGGATGGGAGCATCGTGGCGTTGCATGGACCCGAGATATCAATGTCAGGGTCTGGGAACGCCGGTCTTTCGCCCACTGACGGAAAAGCTGGATTTCGGAATCAGTCAAGATGGCGCGGAGCTTGGATGATCATCGATCAGGATCTGGGTGGAGGTTGGAACTGGGCTGATGCGACAGCAGACAACGATGCACGAAACCGATTTTTCACTTCCCTTGTCGGTAAGGTGTACAATTGAGGGTGTACTAACCAAACGTACCATTTGAAGTCGATATCACCCCATCGGAGGGCCATCATTATGAGCACTACACAGGTTATACCGAATTCAAACTATACAATGAAGTACATAATACAACACGAATATTCTTGCCATACACCTATGTATCAAAGATATGTCCTTGGCCGAAACGTCCAGATCTCGATCACCATCTTTCCCGACCTCTTACACATGATTACACATGTCCCACCCTTGCAAGCCACCTTCCACACGCTCTCACATCGTTCGCTCAAATCTCTGACGATCATCCCGCTTTGGGTCTCGTACATTCTTACCCGTCCATCATTACCGCCGGTGATAAGAAAGTTTGAATCAAACTGGAGGGACGTAACAGAAGAATCGTGCGCGGAGATGCGTTGCAAGGGGGTGTAGCTGTGCAAATCAAACGTAATAACACGTCCGTCGGATCCACCAGTGGCGAGAAGGCCAGTGGTGGGGCAAAGTTGCAATTGACACACGAGAGCTGTGTGGCCTTGCAACAATGCATTGCATTGCCTGAAATGAACGTTGAAGTTGACATGAAATAGTCAATATATAGACTCACCCTGACATAGCATCCCAAACACGGACGGTTGTATCCATTCCTCCTGAAACAACGCGGACACCATCGAATGCGACTGAATAGATTTCTTGCTCGTGGCCGGTGAGGATGTGTAGACACTGCCCTGTATCTACATTCCATATCTGCCAACCGAGATTCATCAAGATGCCCTAATACGGAGGCGATGGACGTACTCGGCAGGTTGCGTCGTAACTCCCACTGACTACTCTATTGCCGCAGACATCGAGACACCGGACGCTGTTAGAATGCCCTTCCAATATTCGAAGCATGCGGCCTTTCTGTATATCCCAAACCCTCACCGTCGTATCACGAGAGCCAGTTACCGCAATTGGACGGTTGTGTAAAACACGAGCACACCTAATAGTTGCGATGTGGCCTCGTAGAATATAGATACAGTGACTGGAGGGAGCCATGAATAGTCTGCAATAGATGCAAAGGACCGTAAAGGTCATACCCTGATACTACGTCCCAGACGCGCAGGCTCTTGTCGCAGCCAGCGCTGACGACAATCGGATTGGGTTGACCCCAGCCTTCTGAAGTACAACACAAGTCGCTCGGTTTCCCGGAGCTCTCGGACCTTTGCGCCGTTCTTGCCCGTCTCTTATTTGGCATGTCGAGCCCCAGTGCACGGCGATATTTCAGGTGCACGCAGCCGTTGGTAGAAGCCGAGCCGGAAGATGATAGTGTCCCTGACTCATCGCCAACCTGAGTTTCATTCCCATGTTCGTCCCAATAGCCACCGCGGCTGACGAGGTGGACTGCCCAGACACCTTGATCGTGTCCTGTGAGTGTGCGGCATAAAACACCAGTGTTGGCACTGTAAATGTGAACCTTGGAGTTGGCGCAGCCGACAACGATGCGATCAGAGTCCAGCGCAACGGACGTAACGACACCCGCATCTAGTGCTGCGATGGGCAGGCGGTGAGAGCGAAGAAGATAACCCCCTCTTCGCATGTTAGACACTCGATACGATGTTAGCACGTAATGGCAGCGGCAAAGATAGTTGTCACTCACTAACGATGTAAGAGTACTGAAAATGTTTCCGGTACGATGGCGAAGGGTCGTTGGTCAACTTAGCACTAAAAGTCCGCCTCCACGAAGATAGAGGCGATAACTCCTGACGTTTCAGACATTCTTCCGCGGTGAGGGTTTGTAGGGTTGGATCCATTGGATGAGTTGGGAACGAATCCGTCTCTCTGGGGTATTCCTCTGCAATCTCATCGTCACAGTCGAGCTCTTCGGTATTATCAATCTCCGTATTGAAACGATACGTCCCACACATCGTTTTCCAAAGCCATTCGTCCTGGACTAGATCATGCCATCGTCTGGAAACCTGGCTAGCTCTGGCAAGGGTCTTTGGATCATCTACAAAGCTAAGGATATGCAACGCAATCTCTGGGGGGAGCTCCGCGAGGAAATCACGCCTGAGCATGGGGGCAATAGTTTGTGAGAGGAACAGAAGCTCGGAGGGCGTGCAGTCATTAAGGAGAGACAAGAGGTAGCGTTTACGAGATGCGGGTCCCAGGGCTATCAGGTTTGCAAATTCGATGCGGGAGAGGTTCGCGGGATTGTATGACGGTGAATGTGCCTTGGAAATGTAGAAGGCGTCGGCAGAGAGGGAACTGGTCGGCCCAGGTGACGGTGCGGGAGTCGGAGGGGAGGCGGCGGGCATGGTGGAAGGTGACTTGCCTACGCTCACGTGGCACCGATGATCACTTGTACGTGACTCCAAGGCTCTGCTAGTCGTCCGGGAGGCGATATCGTCGCTTAAGTCTGGTGGACTGGCGGAAGCCATCAGAAACCTGTGTATCAGAAAATATCAACAACAAGCCCAACGATGAGCCCGATGGTCGACACAGTGAGCAGCGTGGTCGTCGTCAGTGGTTGTGTAGCAAAGCTGGACAATTCAGGTCTAACAAGGGCCAACGACATGGGAATTAGTTTCCTAATTTGAACACTCGTCTAGAGCACGTGACCGTATGCTCGTCCCCGGAAACCCAATTAATGGCGTCTCGCGATTAGCCTGTCCTCGTTGCTCTCGTACTAGAGCGCTTCCAGTCTCTGCCCTTGACGTTTCGCGGAAATTCGGCTTTGATCAAGACAGCGACATTCTGGACGCTTTCCGAACCTTTTTTGCTAACCAACTTGTCCGGCTTGCGTCTAGCAAAATGACTAACAAAAAGAAGGCTCAAGCCAAGAAACAGTCCCAGGCAAACTGCATCAAGTGCGCTTGCCTTGCCTTCTGCTCATTCTAACCATTGATTTATCTTCAGAACTCAGACCCAACCGGATGTCCAATCGAAGCCCACAAGTCCCCTCTCCCCCTCGTCAGCACCACCTGCCGAGTCTCCTGCACAGAAGAAACCTGCGGGCCCCACCGCGGATGAGGTAAAGGAGCAGGGAAATCTCGCTTTTAAAGCAAAACAGTACAACGATGCTATCGACCTATATACCAAAGCAATAGGTCTGCCCCCCTCTGTACAGCAATTCTCGTTGCAGCGTTGACTGTCTTTGCTCAGAAATGAAACCCACCGAACCTTCCTATCTCACCAACCGTGCCGCATCTTACATGGCTTTGAAACGTTTCCAATTAGCACTTGCTGATTGTCAGCAGGCTGCTGCGTTGCAATCAGCCGAACCTTCATCCAAGACCCTGATCCGTCTCGCGCGATGTCATCTTGCTTTGGGCTCTTCCCAGCCTGCTTTGACGACTTTACGTACTGTACTCGCCTTGGAACCCACCAACGCTACTGCACTGCAACTCCGGGGGAAGATCCTCGAGCTTGAATCCCACTTGCGTAACTTCAACAATGCAAAACGTACGAAGGAGTGGGGAATGGCCAGGCTAGCTTTGGACAAGTGTCTACAAAACATAGAAGGCGAAGGTGACGAAGTACCAACGCAATGGCGCCTGTGGAGAGTTGAACTAGAAGTTACACGCGCTAACTGGGATGCCGCCAACATCGCTGCAAAGTAAGTGAAGTGGTGAGACGTTGCCACAAAGCCTGATCTGGTGGATACTTCTTTGATCCATAGCGATGCCATGAGACTCCATCCCAATTCGCCCGAGATTCTTGCTGTGCGTGGATTGGTACTCTTCCTTTCCGGCAAGTTACCACAAGCACTTCAACATGTTGCATCAGCACTTCGGTTGGACCCCGAACATGATGTTGCTTCACGACTGCGGAAGCGTATCAAAGACGTCGAACGAATAAAAGAAGAGGGTAATACCGCCTTTAAGAGTGGTAAATTGCAGGAGGCACTCACGCTATATACGGAGTGTTTAGAAGTGCGTAGTACCCCCCACGTATTTGCTAGTTATTCTGATTTCTTTTCTCGACAGCGCATAGGTGAGGCAGAAGAGGAGGGCAAAGGCGGACAGATCCGCGCTACCCTACTCTCGAATCGAGCCACTACACTACTAAAGGTACTGGCCGTTCTCGATGTAATGACACACCTCACACGTCTTACAAACTTGAGCGTAGCTTGAAGTTTACGACGAAGCTTTGGCAGACACTGAAGCTTCCCTTGCTCTCCTCCCGACATCCTTCAAAGCTCTACGCACTCGTGCCCGGATCAATCTCCACCTTGAGAAATTTGACGCCGCGGTGGCGGATTTCAAATCATCTATTGAACAAGCTGGGTTTGAGAACGCAGACGCAGACATGAGATCTCTCAGTGCTGAACTTAAGAAAGCCGAAGCTGCCCTCAAACGAAGTAAGACAAAGGATTACTATAAAATCCTCGGTGGGGTTATATTCAGCTGTGGTACACACGCACTCACACTCGTGTCCAGGTGTTGCAAGGGAATGCACGGATACGGACATTAAAAAAGCATATCGTCGAGAAAGTCTAAAACATCACCCAGACAAGGTCACCATCTCCTGTTTCTCTGCAATGATGTGCACTCATTTCTTCGTACAGGGTGGAGACGAGGAGAAATTCAAGCTCGTCGTTGAGGCACATGCCGTGCTCTCTGACCCTCAACGGCGAGAGCGGTACGACGCGGGAGAGGATGAAGATGGACAAAATGGTTCCGGCATGGGACCATTTGGGGGCATGCATCCAGCCGATCTAGCGGATATATTTGCACAGTTTCAAGGCGGTGGGCCATTTGGCAGAGGTGGAGGCTTCCACTTTCACACTGGGGGACACTCGGGCGATTTCGGCTTTTGAGAGTCGTGCTTCCAGTAGTTGTCCAGTAGTATTTGTTTTACACTTGCTGCATCATGTTGGCATGCTTTCGTAAGCCTGCACGTGATTTGATCGCTGGCTATGCAAGCCCCATCAACCCCCTGTTATTAATCTCCCACCTGGAATCTCAACCTCCTTTGTTTCCGTGCCACACCCATCGTTGCTATACCAAATATGAAGCAGGGAACTCTTTCGTTTGCAAGTGCCAAAAGAACCAACACTATTCCCAAGGGAAAGCCGCAACACAGCGCCCGAGTCACGGCGAAAAGTAAGCGGGTAGAAACATCCGCGGAGGCTAAGAGCGATGCAAAGGCCAGCGAGGTTTATGAGATATCATCATCTGATGACGAGGGACCAGCTGCAGCACAAATCACTGTGCCAGCCAAGCGAACGCGTGAGAGTACGAAGAAGCGCACATCTCCTGGATCTACAAAACAAGTACCTGTGCAACAACCCGAGAAGCAGAGGGAACATCTAGATGTGGATGACAAAGCTGGTCGCTACTGCAGATATTACAATGAAGTCAGATCAAAGATGGGATATGTGTCCCCTGGTAAGCATGCATGACTTACGGCGAACGCGACATCATATAGAATTGATTATTGGGTTTATAGTCCACTCGGAAGGTCAGAACAGGATACACCAAATGCTTCGTTTCTTTGATATGTGAGTGTATGCGGCGAGGCTATTCCTTTGCGCTCACGTTTCAATTTCCAGGTCATACGAGTTTGGGCCATGTATCGGAATGACAAGGCTAGAGCGATGGGAACGAGCGGAAGCATTTGGCCTCAGTCCCCCCGTAGAAGTAAGTCCGAGTCGCGTTCGCCTGACCAACTATTAACAGGCTCCCAGGTTCGAGACATTCTGCTCACGAAAGAAGGCATGGAGAAGCCTGAATACGCCCGATGTGTTTTGTACACCGAAGTTTGAAGATGGCATGCAGAAGGTAGACGGTGTTGTAATAACTTGCTCTCGCGCTCAAAACCGTTTACAAGTGAATCTAGCCGACGTTCCACAATATATTTATTCGACTGTATACCCGTTGCTAGTACTTATTGTCACACCTGTTGTAACACGTCGAGAATCTTTATTAACCCTTCTACATAATTACAAGTGTGATACCATGCATTTTCTGATGCTTCTATTGTGTCCAGACTGTCAGCGCTCGACGCTTGAGATATTATCCTAATGCATCCGGTAACGGGGTTTATCGTCCCATTCATGAGAGTGCCATGAACCTGTTTGTCCGAGTGGGTGCCAGTAGCTCAAACACTTCTCGAATCGCAGGTTTGCGTGCTGTACTACAGCTCTTGGCATGGCGGTCAGCATCGACCCTTTTGCGTTTCAATTGCTCCTTTCACACGACCATGAAAAATGCATGATAAAATGATGCTTATCATTCAGGTGAGCATCGGGCGCTCTTAGGAATTGAGGTGACACGGAGGAACAAGAAAGAGTCAAGTAGGTCATTCAGTTCATTCATTTTAGTCAACTCCTTCGAATGCATGCTGCAAGACACTGTTTCAAGGGATTGCTTGGGAGGCTACCGGCCAATGAGAAGATTGCTAAACTGCCGTTCATCTCAGCTGCTCGATAGTGCCAGTCTGCAAAGTCATCGAAATGGACATACTATCATAGGAAGCGTTCGTTTCGGGTCAGCCGTCGCTTCTCTAATACAAACGTCACGATACTTAACTATTGACACATGTCATACAGGTCGGCCGTGGAACGTCATTTATAATCCATGCGCCATAGCCATGAACAAGCGATGGCATTCGCACAAGCAAAACTCACAGTAAATGATTGGTTTTTCGGCCACAGATGGCTTAGTCATCAGCGCGACATTGTCGAAAGCCACCGCCAAGTTGGTCTTGCCATGGCGGAGTTGGCACGCCCGTACTTCAAATTTAAATTTCAAACACTGCCTTGTGGTATTCATTTACCGTGACCTATCAGCGATCTTGTGGCGGAATTACAAAGCTGTACATCTCTTGCCCCGATTGCGCTCATGGGTCACACAGTTTTCGCCGGGTACCACATTTCCCGGAGCTTGGGCACTGTCATCTCCGCAGAACGGGAGTACTTAATTCTTACGCATCCCTCTGTGCCATCCTTTTGTTTCTAATCACCCACCATGCCTTTGGAGAGTCTCGTCGATGTCTTGGTCATTGGAGCTGGCCCTGCCGGAGTGATGTGCGCCAATGCACTCGCGATAGCAGGCAGCAACGTGAGAATCATTGATAAACGGTATACGCGCTTAGCACCTTTGTTGCAAAGGATTGTTGATTTGTTCTAGACCCATAAAGGTCAAAGCTGGTCAAGCCGATGGCATCCAGCCAAGGACGATTGAAGTATTGCAGGTACAGCCCCCTCTCATCCCACGTCTTTTATTGTATTTTGAATGTCTTGGATAGAGCTATGGACTCGCCGAGCGCTTGATCCGGGAGGGAAACCAAATGCACATGTGTGTACGTGGGAGTTACCTCGCTTTCAATGTTTGCCCGTCTAATGAGCTGTGATGCAACCAGGCTTTTTACAACCCTAACCAAAACGGTGAAATCGAGGTGAGCCAGTTTCGACATTGAAGGGTTTCCCAAGTGTCTGAAGGGTTGAGTTCTAAAGTGCACTGGACGCGCTCCCGATGTCACTGCGCCAACTGCACGCTATCCATTCGAGGTATAGCCCCCGTCGTCAAACGTCTCCTTGTGTTCGTTTTTGAACGGGCGTCTAGATAACACTCCACCAGGGAGCAATAGAAGCTATCTTTCTTGATTCTTTGAGGGCCCATGGAGTTGGAGTCGAACGCCCGAGACTGCCGTCGGCCATCGAGATTTCGGAAGATCCCAATGAATTATCAAGCCTTTCTTCATATCCAGTGAAGGTGAGTGGTCGGTGATCACTTCTCTGACGTTCTCATGCAATCGCAACAGGTTACTGTAGAACATTTAGATGTGACTGACGATGATCGCAAGACAGAAATCATACATGCCAAATTCGTTGTTGGAGCAGACGGTGAGTCGTAACGTGCTTGTATGCAGGTCATGCGCCAACATTCAGTCCGCAGGAGCACATTCGTGGGTCCGAAAGACTCTAGAGATTGATATGGAAGGTGAACAAACTGGTAATTCGGTCGGATTTGTGCTTCGTTTGTGTCCCTGATTAACTCAACCAGACTACATCTGGGGCGTCATCGACATTATACCAGCAACAAACTTTCCGGACATTCGTAACCGCACTGCCGTTCATTCGACGAGCGGGTCTGCAATGGTCATCCCCCGTGAAGGCGATACAGTTCGTATTTACATCCAGCTATCCGACAGCGATGTCATAGATCCATCAACCGGGAGAGTCGACAAGAGCAGGATGAGTCCCCAGAAGCTCCTTTCGGTGGGGTTTTTCAGGCAGTGAACCTTTCTGCCTGACTAATGAATACCGGTAGATCGCAAGGAAGATATTCTATCCGTACGAGTTGGATGACCCGGAAGATATCGAGTGGTGGACAATTTATATCAGTGCGTCCCTTTTATTACAATTTACGACCGTTTTAACTCAAGCACTCGTTAGTCGGGCAACGTGTGGCGTCCAGTTTCTCTGTCAAGGATCGCGTTTTCATTGCCGGTGACGCGTGTCATACTCATTCCCCAAAGGCTGGTAAGATGTTCGCCTTTCATTCAGAATTCCGGGATCACTTATACATGATTTAGGTCAAGGTATGAATGCCAGCATGAATGATACCCACAATCTCGGTGCGCATCTTACCCATGTTGCTAGGGATGAACTGACAAATGAATGTTTAGCGTGGAAGCTTGCACAAGTGCTCAGGGGTTGGTCTAGCTTGTCACTCTTGAAGACTGTAGGTTTTGCTTCAATTGTTTGCCCTTTTGCCCTTATCGAATTCATTCTTCTTAGTACGAATACGAACGCAAAAAATACGCGCAAGACCTGATAAACTTTGATAAGAAGTTTGCCGCTCTATTCTCCGGGAAGCCGAGGACAGCAGAGAATGAGGATGGCGTATCCCATGAAGAGTTCTTGCGGTTCGTATCTTGTACATGGTATCGAATTATCATTGATTCTTCCCCCCGCAACCTCTATGATAACAGGGCATTCCAAACGTTTGGAGGGTTCACCAGCGGTGTCGGCGTCCACTATCCCCCATCTGCCATCGTGGATATCAAACACCAGCAATGCGCTGAGAATCTCGTTATCGGACAAAGAATGATTCCACAAGTCTTTGTTCGCGCAGCAGACACACGTCCGGTTGAACTTCAGGATTTGCTTCCTTCCAACGTCCGCATTAAAATCTTGTTCTTTGTGGGGGATCTGAACGGAACAAAGATCACCGAACTGAATTTGCTCGCGGAGGAGTTGAGCAAGCCATCGAGTGTTCTCCTCAAATATAGCGCCGGTGGGAAGATCTCGACTGTGTTCGACATTATCACGATCGCCGCGGGAAAGAAAGATGATATGAACTACTTGCTCGTCCCGGCATTCTTCCGTCCCCACTGGACAAAGTACGTGCTGTTTCTCTCACTGATTGTCGTCGGTTGGTTGATCCGTGCACCCGTCGTAGAGTACTTTTGGACGATACCGACGTAACAGGCAGTAAGGGTGGACGAGCGTATGAGAAATTTGGTATTGATCCGAAGCAGATCACACTTGTGATCGTTCGGCCTGACGGATATGTAGGGACAATCGTTCCCTCGACTGCCCTTGCGGACCTTGACCACTATCTCGGTTCGTTCTTGATCTCAATTCCCAGTGGAGAAAAGTCATTGTAGGATAGACGAACGATAGCCTGCAGGGGTATCTTGTACAATTATGCTGAGAATTGTAAACACACGGTACATGTACAATGCTGATCATCCTCGCCATCCAGGTAAAGGGAGTGCCGCCTCTGCACTTCCAACAGGTACTCTCCTTGCACCGCCTCTTCCGACTGGTAACTTTGCTGCCACCTTTATCGTGGGTTTAGACGGTGCTTCAGGCTGGTTGGCCGAGGTACTTGATGTTTTCGTCGGGGGAGCACCTGTTGCGGGTGGTGAGCTTCTGCGAGACGGCTTATCCCGATTCTCCTTCTCCCTAGCACCGTTCGTCTTGGATTTACCCAGAGGGGCGGCCACAGCAGGCTCCTCCACCTTGCTCCTCTCCTTCGACACTCGCTTCTTTGTATCCACCTTGCCAACCTTTTCCTTCTTCACCTGTGCTACGTTTCGCTCCGTCTTCTTCTCTCTGAGTGGGCTGTCGTCGTCGTCCGTTGCCTCGACCACATTGGGTACAGGGCACCCCGTCGGCGTCGTATCTTTGCCATCTAGCTTTGGAAACGGTTCGGATTCTGGGCTCTCAGGAGATTCGGCGAGCAAGAGAATGCGGCTGAGCGGGCTGGGTTTTACGGGTGAATAGGCATGCGTCATATGAGGTGCCAAGGGTTTTGCCATCGGGAACGGGCGTTGGAAGGGGGGTGTTCGTAGAAGGGGTGCGGGTTTTTGCATGGGGACTTGCGCAGGCGCAGGAGTAGGCTCAACGATCGTCGGAACGGGAAGAAATGGTTGTGGAGGGGTGGCTGATGATGAGCCCTCAGCGGGGTCCGGAATGTGACTGCCCAAGGGTCCAAGCAACGAGTCAGGTGGTGGCAATGACGTCCTGGGTGACCGGGGAGGGAGAACGAAAGAGGTTGGGAGGATCGATTTTGTAAGAGTGCAAGGTTTATTATCTGATTGTTGTCTTGAAACAGCGACCACGATGGGAATCACCTCCGTCTCGTACGCGGGTTCAACCCTGGTCGAGGGCGGAATGGAGAAGATCGAGGAACGACGAGAGACACGCGTTTTACGACTGTTACCCGATTTGCCTACCGCCTTCTGTTTGCGAGGAGACTTGCGGGGCGATTTCCTTGCCTCAGGAAGGTAATTGGCCAAATTAGGGGAACCGGGTGCGCTGGTGGGCAAGGCTTCTGAGACAGAAGTAGGATGGTGTTCGGAAAGCATTTGCTGTCCCTGCCACAATCGCTTTTCTTCCAAGAACTTGATTCTTTCACTCTCCATGCAAAAATGAGAGAGGTAGGTGGATCAAATCAACGAGGCTTACTTCAAAGGCAGATTTCTCTTTGCCAAGCTTCACGGCTGCGCGGGCGAACTTTTCACGTTCGTCTTCCAGCTCTCTCTTGATGCCGTCAAGCCGGTCACGTTCACCATCGTTCTTGGAAGTCATCAACAAGGCCTCCATGGATGCTTTTTGCGTGCCCTGGGCCGCCAGTTGATTAAGAAGCTCACGTGTTTCGGTTGCATGTTCCGCCTGTAGTTTCTTAGCTTCTTCTAGAGAAGAGTATATGAGTTAAAAACATAGTACATGATGGACAGTGCCGACCCACCAAGTTCGGTTTGAAGCTTTTCGATGACGGCCTGAAGGCGTTTACACTCGGAGTCTGCTTCTATGGGCTGTTCAGAAGTTGCAGGTGTGACAATGTTTGGTCCGTCCGAAAGATATTTTGAAAGTAAGGAAATGGCATCGTTTGCAGAAGCAAAGAGTGAAAGAATTTTGTCATCCGCCGCGTTAATTGGGGTAAGCGGGAACAACGCATCGTGGTCCAAGGAAGGAGGCTGTTGCATTTTAGGCTACCACAGTCGAGGAACGACGGAGGAAACGTACCTCCTCTGACTTTATGGAAGCTAGGATGCGTATTTGATGTGACATTGACTGCAGGCGATTCGCGGACACAAGTATTAGTCTTCTAAGGCGGGTCGTCTCGTCGAGAAGCTCCTTCCTTGAGCTTTCAGCATGTTCCAGAGCAACTTCCAGGTATCCCTGACCCTTTCCGAGTAGTTCCATACCCGAGACAATCGCGGCGTTAGCGCCTTGAACGACTATACCGGGAGACGTGGAGGATTTTGCTTGAGAGTCTGCGAGTTTGGCCCACTTATCCACCATTCGTTCGATCTCTTTCTCTCTCTTCTTGAGTTCCGCAGCGTGCGTGGCACGGAGTGCCTGAAGTGAAGTTCTCGTGCGCTGAAGTTCGGCGGAGGTTTGTTTATGATTTGACTCTGATGATTGCAGGGAGCGAGCAGCATTCCTAATACACACTGGTGAGGGTGCCCAGCAAGTTCGCCCGTTCCGCTGTCACTCACGCAAGACGCGACTTGTACATATTTGCTTCACGTTCTGCATTGAGTGCTTGTTCGGTGGAAGAATGATGCATGTTCATAAGTCGTTCATGGTCATAAGACAGTGTTCGTAATTTCGTTGACAGTTCTTCTGCTTGCGCCATGTCAGTCTACCAGGTGGTGAGACTTGTAGACTCCGGTTGAAGAGGTCAACATACCACTCGTTGACTGAGCATCGCAAGAAGGCATTTCGTGACATGTTCCATATTCTCACTGGAGACACCCTCCAATGATATCCCGGAGCCAGCGGTGAACCCATGCGCAACCAGTTGTGAGTTTATGTACTGGAAGGTCGAAGTCGACGTGCAAGAAGACGTGGTCGTGTCGAAAGCTGAACCAAAGTCAGATACGGAGACATCAAGGGCCCAGTGAACGTTCTGCGGCATTTCTCGTCGTGTTTGTCGTAGAGGTCAATGTTGAACGCGTCCGGTCACGTGCTAGTGTTAAGTCACATTGGTCACAGAAAGCGTGACAGTTTAGCGCAAGCTGCGCGTTACGTAATCCTGCCTTTGGCAAGTCCTCCTCCTGCAGTCCGGTCTCTCCCTTGGTTCATCTGGTTCTGGTTTTAATGCCTGGAGTTGCTATACTTTATCCGACATATCCCGGACCTGGCTTTGGATCTTCGCGCAGTGAAAGTTCTCACTTTTACCTTCCTGACGATACCAGAAACAGCCACAATCAACCGTCAGCGATGCAGAATGGTTCTCCCGCCGCAATCAACGACCTGACAGTCGCAGAGATCAAGGAAAAGGCGAAGGAGGACGTCAGAAATGCTGCCAAGGGTGTATCTGCCCTCACACTCGTCAGGTCTGCACGCACACTGTCCCAGCGAGGCCGGATCTATGAGAACGAGGGCGACCTTAAGGCGGCTCTTGGCGCTTTTTTGAGGGCCGGAATCTTAATCCATATGTTCATGAACAGTGCAGAGGTCCTTGCGGAAACCAAACCTGGACGGCATGGGGTGTTATACAAGGAGTTTATCGACTTCGAAAAGGTTGATCTCTGTCTCGCAGACTTGTTTGTGGCTAAGGCTTCATTAGACAGATGGCAGCAATCTTACGCAACGTGTTCAAGCTATCGAAGTAAAGTTGACTGATCAGGAAAAATCAGCTGCGACGTGAGCTTTATCAACATATGTCTTTCAAACCCTATTCACATACCCCATTAGCGACCATAATGCCCATGCAGGACCGAGCAGACAAGTCGTGCCCTCAATAGCTGATCGTGTCAAGAAGCTGAACGACGCAGGATTGGCCGTTGACACCTCCAAGCGTGCCTCCCGAGAGTTTCCCGTTGCGCCCTCTATCCCTCCTTCCATTCCACTTAGATCTCCCGAACCCATACGCACATATAAGCTATCACCAACACTTATATCGGCGCCGCCACCTCCTCTACTGTCAGCCATTGTTCCACCGTCAAACAGTAGCTCAACGGCATCATCGCCCCACGCTGTCGTCCTGCCCTCCACCCTAGGTCCTCCCTCCCCGACATCCTCAGAATCCTCCTCTCCTCCCCTTGCTCATGCTTCCATTTCTGAGTTCTCTCAAACTTTCCCTTCAGTAGATGAGTTGGACCAGTTTGCATCCAGATTTCCGTCGGTTCCAGCTCTAGAACCCACAGGGTGCAGTAGCACTACCCACCGATCATCTGTGTCGCAATTAAACGGCGTTGAATCGTTGAATTCGCCTCGTCTGAAACAGTTTCCGTCGTTTTCTATCGACCCCGGACCACGGCCCTCGAGCACACCGATAACACCGACCATGAACACCCTCATCAGTCAACCAGCTTCTCCAACGATCGCTTCAAAACGTTCTATCAATAATTTTGCGCCCTCTTCACGCTCCTCAAAGACGTTGCCCATATCAGAAAAACCAGTCATTCCAGAGTCAAATACCATCCTTCCCGAGCTTCTGCGTGAATACCTGTATGCACCCGGTCTTAAAACTCTTGTGGTTGACATACGAACGCGAGAAGAATTTGACTCTGAACATGTTAAAGCAGATGCCATTGTATGCCTCGAGCCATCCGTTCTTGCACGTCCAAGGTAACCAAGGTCTATATACTGACATGTTATTTGCTAATGATAGGCGTAGCGTGACAGCTGCTACCCTTGAAGACTCGCTAATTGTCGCACCGCGTGAAGAATGGGTACTCTTCCAAAATCGTGACAAGTTCGACCTTGTGGCTCTTTATGATGCTGCTTCAAGGACATATGACGTTACTGGACCACTGTCAGCCTTTGTCAAAGCAGTTTTTAATGGTGCATTCAGGAAGTTTCTACGCCAAACGCCTGTGTTGCTTGAGGGGGGTTTTCAGGCGTGGAAGCAAATGTTTCCTGATGAGGTTGCCCGCGGAACTCCCAGCGCCACGCGGGCCTCACCAAATAGCATTTTCGAGAGTGGCATCACCAGTACCTCGGGTGCGATGCTATCCTCTGCATCGATCTCTGATACATCGCGCAATCGATTGTTACTGGGTCCATCACATCCAAATGGCGTGTTGACGGAGAAGCGAGTTCCGGAGTCGTCCGCTTCGTATGTTTTCACTATTTCCAATGTTTGAAAATGATGTTCATAGCCCGCAATAACTTAAGATTGTCCGCCAAAGTCCCTGAAATTGACATGGTTCCAGATGGCCCTGCGTCTTTGCTTTGTCAACCAGCAATATCCAAGCCTCCACCTATATCTCATTCTCATAGCCAATCGGAAAGTGTAAGATATATTGATATTTTTTGGTGGCAATATCCTTACGTTGAGCTACAGATATCACAGTCACCCCGGCCAACATTCTACTCTTTTGGCAGTGGCACTACAAGCCCAACATCTATTACATACCCTTCAATTGTGTCAACATCAAGTCCTGCTGCAAGCACTTCGTCCTTCTCTCAAACCCCTTCATCATTTATCCCTGTATCCCTCCCTCCTCAAGCATCTATCAACCCTTCTCCATTGGCAAGACGGAGGAGTGATTGCATGAATGGTACTGGCTTTACTCATCGTCCAACCTCCATCGACTATCCTAATCTTTATGTTATTCGGCCACCTCCGCCCGTCGCTTCGCCCGTGTCCGAGCGCCAGGATTCACGACCTCATCTGCTGCATTCACCATCATATTCTGTTTCTATACCATACATGCCCAAAGCAGGTCCGAAGCCCCCGACTATTCAATCTGAGTATCCAGTCGTATATTGGTCTGATCTGCACATCAGTACAACCGGGCTGAAGAATCTGGGGAATACGTGTTACATGAACGCCACAATTCAATGTTTGAGTGCCACGGTACCCTTTGCTACATTCTTCACGGGTATGGTCCCTCGTTGGATACATTCAACACCACTATTGATCGTGTTTAAGATGCGCGGTGGAAGAACGCGGTGAATATGGTGAATCCATTGGGAACGAAAGGGATATTGGCGTCTGCATTTGCCCAGATCCTCTACGAAATGTCGCATTCAGAGCTTCCGCACTTCACCCCTTTCATGTTCCGAGTACGTTGTCTTACCAATTCAGTTGAGGAGTAGCTTATTCTCCCCCACACAGAAATCAATATGTAATTTTGCAGCTCAGTTCGGTGGCTCAGACCAGCATGACTCGCAGGAGTTCTTGACGTTCCTTCTGGATGCTCTTCACGAAGACCTCAATCGCGTACTCACGAAACCTAACAATGAACCATCACCTGAGCGCGAAGCTGAACTCGAAAAACTGCCTCAGCAAGTCGCAAGCGAGCAAGAATGGGAAATATACAGGATGCGAAATGACAGCTTAATTGTGGATTATTTTCAAGGACAGTTCCGGAACAGGATGGAGTGTCTGACATGCCATCACGTCAGTGATGATGATGCTCTCGACTTCGAGAGCTTTTCCTTACTAATAAATTGCATACTTTAACAGACCTCAACGACATACAATTCGTTCATGTATTTATCTTTGCCGATACCCTCCGTCAAGAACCCATCGAGAGTTCCCTTGTATTCGTGCTTGGATGCGTTTGTCAAGGAGGAGGTGCTGGAAAAGTCGGAGGCATGGTAAGCGGCATTGTTTGCCTATTCTTACACAATCATGACCCGCACTAGGCATTGCCCAAAATGCAAGACATTGCGCAGTGCCTCCAAGATCCTCACCCTCTCACGGTTACCGCCCGTCTTGTTGATCCACCTGAAACGCTTCTCTGTCAAGGGACATTTCACCGACAAGCTTGAAACAATCGTTGATTTTCCTCTTAAAGGCCTCGATCTCACCAATTATATGCCGCCTCCACTCCCTCCAGACATGCATAAGCGCGAGAAGTCGGTATCAACGAGTAGTATGGCCAATGACCCACGCACTCAAGTGCCGCCGTACAAGTACGATCTATATGCCGTCACGAACCACTTTGGCAGTCTGAGCAACGGCCACTGTGAGTATCTCTTTTCCTTTCGTCGATTCCGTGTCGGATCATTGGATTCGGACTTATGGATGTGCTCAGATACAGCATTTGTCGCATCTCGACCAGGGTGGCTTTATTGTGACGACAGTCGGATTACCTCGACCGACGCCAAAGAGGTGGTGGTATGTGCTCGCTCTTTTTCGGTCTGAGACATGCTTCACTCCCGTCTCACAGGGACGCCCCGCATATGTCTTGTACTACAGACGGGTCAAGACATAGACAACGCTTATCATGAATGGACTCATGCTCACTCTCCTTTTTATTTATGATTCTGCTTATTTGGATGTTTGCGTTGACACACAGCACTATCTCTCTTGCTATTTGACGCTTGTATCGTGCAATATCTCATTTATCTTTTCCCCTTTCCCCCGTTGGTTTCATTCTCAAACTAGTTTACAAGTAAATGTACCCATGTGACTATAATGACAGTTCAAACTAACTCAGGAACGGTCGGCGACCAGCAATGTGAAATGAAGAAAAAAACCGTATGCAACATATGCCGACGGATTCACTCTAGCAGCGTCTGAACTGCGTGGCGCGGTAACTCGCCAAGAGTTCTAGGTACGTCACGGGCCACTTCACCATGGCACTTGTGACAGTGCCATTGGTCAGGATAAGTGCTCCGATGAAAGCAGGGTGAAAACTGCGTCTCACAGATGCCGCATTGGCGATAGGGTTCACCCGGTCCATCGATAACGTCGGCGCGGTGCGGGTGGAGAAGGCTATCCAGCCGTCGGGCCTTGCGGAGGAGTGCGTGGGCCTGGGAGACCGGCGCGCTCTTGTACGTTCGACAGTATGCTTGCAGCGCGGTCTGAAACGTCATGGGAAAGGAGCGAGGCACCGGGGGAACATGGTCAGCGTGCCTTCGGGAAGGAAAAAGAAACGCGTAGAAAATTACCTCGCCAGTCTCGTCCGTCTCGCACATGTCAAATAGCACGCGTTTGCTTGCGTCATGTTCCTGACAACACACGACCGGGATCATGTTGCCGGTTTCGCCTTTGAACGTGGTCGCAACGACATCACGACGGTGATTCCGCACCTGGATGGAGTACGATTGTGTAAGTGTTACAAGTGGGGAAGGTGGCAAGGCGACTTACAGGTTGAATCTCGAAACCGAACCGGTGACCGTTCCTCCAAGCGCACGAAACATGGTATTCGCGGATACAATCACTGCATTGAATGACAGCACCGCCCAGCTCGCCGCACAAGGTGCACCGCTGTAGCTTATCAGAATGACATCGCGGCTATTTGGAGAGTGTACGTACCGTTGCCCAACGGGCACGAGGGATAGTGCTGATGCCCTCCGCCAACCGTAAACTTGAAACGTCGGAAAACGTGACCTCCGGAGAAAATACGGCACACAGAACATGGACCCAAGCTTGGCCTTCTGTGGGTTTCGCAGCGCGCAAGAACGAATCCATATCCTTCATCGAGACCCCTGATTTCCTCGGCGGGCAGAGTACGCAGTCGGTATTCTACATTCTCAGAGTAAGATATGAATCAGCAAAAGATATTTGCTTACCAAAGATGCTTCCTCCGTCTTCTCATTGTCACACAGGTCACATAGCCATGATTCTACAGCATGCTTGGCTACAGACACACCACATACACCTTAGCAGACGAATAAGTATCCGCTATTCACCCACAACCGTGTACTTACCCGCATGAACTCGAAAATGACATTGGCTGCACTTCAGAACTCGACCCACGGGCCCAGTCTTCTGGCACGCCAGACAACGCAATTGAGGTGAAACGAGTGTGATGGGTGGAGGTGTGCCATTCATCATTAGAGAAGTCTGCCAAAGGTAAAAAAACAATCAACCGAGCAGAAAACATTTGAGGAACGAACAATACCTTGAGCCGCTTCGCATTTGGAGCACTCAGCGGCGTGTCAAGTTTGTCCACACCCCTCTTCCCTGGAGGCAAGGTTTCCTCGCGAAGAGGTCGAACATTCAAGTCGGCATATTTTCTCCAATTTGTGCCGCAGGTATCACAAAGGATGTTGGTCGCAAGTCCCTTTGGAGCCCGCCACCAAGCATCAGATTCGCGTGTTCGACAAGCACCGCAACTGGCATTCGCTTTGGTTGGTCCACGAAGGATAGATCCTTCGTCGTCAGACATGAGCACATCTGCGACTGGCTCCTCTTCTTCATTTTCTTTGACGGCTGCGGCAGCGCGCTCACGAGCGAGTATATGCTCCTCTTTTAGCCTGGCACTAAAACATCGAATAAAAACATGCTGCAGCAGCCCAGGCTTGAAACATACTTTTTCCAATGGCCATAAAACCGGACAAGCTCTGGAATGGTCCGCGTACCCACTTCGTCACATACCGCTCGAAGTTCTGGACCATGAAGATAAATGCCATCTTCGAAGGCAGCAATCTCTTCTGCGGTCCATTCTCTGTCTGTATACCTGGTTTCTCCTTTCTTCCACTGTAAAAAGATATCATGGAGGAAAATTACTCGAGGAAATGTATGATGGTTACCTTCTCCCACTCGCGAGTGGGGGTACTCATCTCCACGGTGCTATAACCTCTCCCCAACGAACGTGCGTGTGAGATACGACGTAATGCCTCCGTAAGCCAATCTACTCTGTAGATATCCTCCTTCTTCTTGGTCAGGCTAGACTTCCATACCTCCACTTTACATAACCAGGGGTTTAACAGAGGGATTTGAGTAAAATATCAAGTCACTTACATTCATCAGCTAAACGGCAGTTAGTCAGTGTTACTTACGATATGTTGTATATATGCACACCTTCATCGGTAAGATGGTTAACGATGCTCAATACCTCTACGGTATCATCACCGCCTCTCTGTTCAGTGTCACGGACGTCTGGATCTGGCCAAACCAAAGCCCTGAGAGGGGGAATCACAGCTTGGTACTTTGTTCCGACACGGGTGGCAGCACGAGGGAAAATGAGGTCGTCGGGATCTACGATCCATATATAATCTTGTCCATTTTTGGTAATTCACACACATACCAAGCGTGTCCTGTGCAACAGTATACTGGCTTGAGTAGTTGCCGGCATTCGGGTAGCCAGGTGATCAACTCAGGGGAATCAGTGCTCTGAATGGTCACTCACCCAAAATATCGAAAGGGCCACATTTTAAAGTGCTTGATGTCCACGCTTTCCTCCTTGTCTGCTAGGCTCCGATCCTTTCGCGGGCGACCGCGGCCACGAGGGGCGGGTGCGTTGGACTTTGGTTTGGTGACCGGTGTCGGATGACGGACGTCATGACTGTCAACTTCTTCTTCATGGCGTTTGGAACACGGTGCACACGTCCACCCGTAACCACGCGACGGCTTGGCGTGGAGGGGTGGCTGAACGCAGCCCATGTGAAAGAACTTTTTGCATCTGTCACATCCCACCGTATCGGTGCTTAATTAATGGACGGAGTCAATAAGATGAGGGGGCCGTAGTATTGGGAGTGGCTGCTTACTTTGCACACCAGTGGCTGCATGTAGCACACAGACGAAGGGTATCTGTGAGGTCTGGAACGACCTCCTTCTCGGCGACCACATACTCGTATCTAGAGAGCAAGAGCTGTCGTATGTGATCGGGTACTGCGCAGATGAATGAAGCTGAGTTGAAAACACGTGACTTTTGTGGTACGTACGATTCCGGACATCTGTTGCCTGGATGACTTCGAATTCCTTCTTGATGTAAGGGTCAAATAGACGATTGAAATAAAATCTGTCTGGGCGTTTCTTCCACCCAGCGAGGTCAGTTATTTTATCCCTGTGAATGACAAAGCATTTGGACCGAAGTTGGTTGATGTCGCAGACTTCTGAGTATATGGCGGCTAAGAGGAGCCGAGAATCTGCGACGGTACGATCGCTGATGTCGCTTGGACGATAGTACCAGGCAAGGCGAACACGGGTATAAGTTTCTTTTCCCTTCCCTTTACCTTTGCTGGTTCCTTCGGGAGGGAGAAACTCCATTATGCGTGCCACGGAGTAAGGGGTGCCGTCCCGCACTGACCAAGGGGGGGAACAATATACATGATCTGCCGTACCGAATTCCTATAGATAAGAGGAGACGGAAACGAGTGAGGGCTGATTTTTACCGTTGACTTTGACCTTGTCCCCGCTCTTGAGGGTGATCTGCACTGCCATAGGCGCAGTGGGGGAGATGGGGTGCGAAAAATCTAGAGAGGTGCTGAACGGGTACAAGTCACATGTTCAAGTACATTTTTTACATACCTGGGGTGATAAGTGTAATTACGAGGAGGAGAGGTGTATGACGAGGGGGACAAGGTGGGGAAGGCGAGAAAGGCAGATATTAAAACTCCGACAAAGCGCGAATGTCCCACCGCTGACTGGTAATTGAATGTTTTGGTGCTGGCAAGTCAGATGACTGGTGTATGCAACCAAGCGTATTTCAGCACTGAAAAACCGCTGGTAAATTTCGGAAATGCAATGTGGATGGTTGTTCGGAGGTCGAATTAGTAGTGCCACCATTGGGGACCCACAATCGCGTTGGGCGACTTCCTTCTGCAGATATGATTGGTTGCATTATCTTGTTTGAATGGCCTCCTCGTCCCTCCTTGATCAGCTTCCCCCAAGATGCCTCCCCGAGCTGACGTGCCTTCTCTCACCTCCCTTCCCCATGACCTCCTCCAACTCCCCGTCCCAGTCGCTCTCGCCGAGCCAACAAGTGCCGCGCGCCGTAGGTCAAAAAAGACCGCCAGGTTCGCTGGCCTCAAAGTCCACTGGGCTCACTTCATTAAGCGTATCGGCACCGACTCTCCCTCCGATTCCTCCGCGGTTGCTGATAGTTCCCTGGAGAGCAATCATACTCGCACAGGTCAGAGATCCGGAGACGACGCCGACGATGATGAGGTGGACGAGATCGTCGTCGATAGAGATTGGTCTGAGGACCTCAGAAGTTTCCTTAATCAATCCTCCGAACGTGGACACTCGAGATCTTCCGATAGTCATGCTCAGATTGCCACAAGTCTCGGTCGTGGTACGACCGCATTGCCAGATGATACTTATTTCCTCTCCCCGTTATTCTGGTCCCTTCGCTGGGAAGTGTGGCCCGCGATTGTCAAATTTTTCTCGGTTAGCTTTCTCGACGACAGAACTGAAGAGAGATTTCATAAGGAACACTGGTTCATAAAGAAGGTATATCTCTCCTTAGTCCCTCTCCAATCACTGCATTGAGTTGTCCTTAGTCCTTGGTACTATGGTCCTCGCTTTTTCTTGTCGTTAATTGGATCATTGGCGCTTCCACCATCGCCACCCCAATCAATATCTTTGACAAAATATGGTTATGGGGCGTCAGTCGATCCCTTTACTCCACCCGATGGGCGCTGACATCCAGGCAGCTCACCCCCGCCTTGACTTTCCCATTGCTTGTCCTTGTTGTGCTTGACTTTCCCCGTGATTGTCCAATCCCATACCAAATACTCGTTGGCTGTGCGACTTGGTGTTGGTACGCGACCTTATCCGGCTTATCGTTGCATTCTGAGGAACCTTCAGGGGTTTCTACGAGCTTCTCTCCATGTTTGTACTACTAATATCTTAGAACCTCGGCCCCCCTGATACTGTTTCGTCAAAGGTACTTGTGCGGCTTCTACACCCCGTCTCAAAGTGGCGTTTTTGTCCTTGGCACCAAAGATTTTCTTAGCATGTTCTAGTACGGCTTTCCATTCCGCTTTTTCCTCCGATTTGACAATTATTAGCTATACCTCAGCCTTACAAACAATTGCATTATTTGGATTGATGATAAGCAGGGTGGCCGCACTCATCGGATCTTTGGCCTTTTTTATCGTGTGAGTGAAGACCAAAACACCATTTCATTTTCCCTCACACCGCCGGCCTACAGTGCATCTGTATTGATCTTGCCACATCGCCCAATCTGGGTCCGGAGTGCGTAACCTTACCCTCTACAAGAGGAAACGTTAATACGAATACGTCAACGAAGACCTCTTGAATTACATCTTATACCACATTTTTCTTCTCTTTGTTCATTATATGCATGAGAACGTAAGTAGGCTACAGTTTAATTTGCTGTTTCAGAGTTACTGACTCACTCCCAGTCTGAGAGGAGGCTCTTCATTCTTCGCGAGCAACTCAAGGTCCAATTTAAAGAAACACAGAAAGCACAGATAAATGAACGTAAAGAAGCTGACTCGAAGCGCCGACTGACATCGTAAATTGTTTCTCGCGTCCTGTCTTTCTCAGGCAACTCATGAGCGATTGTACAGCTATGTCTTTCATGATAAGTAGCACATTTGTACTAGAGAGTTCGCGTAATTTATTTCGTCGCTCCCACAGGTCCGTGTACCTCTTAACACGGCGCGTACGTATCACCAACGAGTGTCTGCATCTCTGTTAACCTTTTGTGCACGGCAGTCTTGGCAGTCCAGAACATGGAAGCATCCGGTGCAGTATCAAAAGCACAGGAAATCGAATTTATGGCCCTTGGAGGTAGTTTGGTTATGATGTCCAAAGGTTGTTTTTCTCATGGACCATTCATCCCTTCCGACTGACTTTTTCTTGCAAGTACTTAATGATGTGCTTGATTTGTATGTTTTCTCAGACGTTCCAAATTCCCAGTAGTTGACATCCTATCAGCAATCGCATGGATAGTGGACGCTTCGAAATCCTATACAAGCCATATGCACTCCACGCAGTGATACGTACCCTCTTCGTACCCCTCCGGATGGCTACAGATGCGCGTAATCTCGAATTAGTGACTCACCTAGACAGGACCATTGACGAGGTGGGTTGTGCATGTGTCACTTTGAACTGTCAGCTGATTTTGTAGGTCGCGCGTTGTGCAGCTTGTGAAGCTATAGGGGAAGACCCGGCCGTCATGAGCGATGAGGAAGATGGGGTGGTCCTCGGGGACGCCCTACGACTGCGTCAGATTATCAACAACCTTGCTAGGTAGGGGACTGAAGCTCTGTAAGAGTCTTGTTTAACTTCATGACGATAGTAATGCGTGCAAGTTTACCCCTACGGGAGGGCGTGTCACCTGTACGACCCGCCTCGTACTTCCTGCACATCCTCACCCCGAGCCGAATGGTGTTCTACGACCTCGGGCAGAGTTGGACGACGCCATTGAAGAAGTTCTGGTTACTCCAGAGCATGAAGCAGTTGGCTCTGCCGGAGGCGAACAGAGCAACCCCACCAGATCACCCAATTGCCCCTTGAAAAGAATAGTTGTGCGTATTGAGGTCAGTGATACGGGCACTGGAATACCACCCTATGAGATTACACAGGGAAAGCTCTTCAGTGAGTCCTATCGGTCTTGGACAACTTCCCGCCTGCTCATTCGTGCAAGCCCCATTCAACCAAACCGAACAGGGACGACAACAGGGCGGCAAGGGCACTGGGTTAGGGTTGGCTCTCGTACGACAAATTGTGAGACTGAGTGGCGGGCGCTTGGGAGTGCGCTCGAAAATCGGCCATGGATCAACATTTTGGGTCGAGTTGCGTATGTGCCATATTTCATCTCCGTCTGGTTATCAACACCTCATATGCGCTCTTTTCCCGTTATTAATGGTGTGACGGCACCGTTTTTCATGGGGTTGCGCAACAGCGCTAGGCGTGGGTGTCAAAGTTGTCGATCTTCCAGACCCCGAGTCTGGTCTGAGCGAGAACCACTCGTCTGATCTCGAGGGACCGTTCTCGGTGGACTTACTCCGGAGCCGGTCTGTTCAACCGACGTCGGCTCCTAGTGCGATGGAATCCCTCATGGACCAAGGTACACGTATATTCTATTTCCTTGCATCTCTTTCCTCATCCATTTTGTGTAGGTGGCCTGGTGGAGTTGAAGTTGCCATATGCGAATGATGGGTCGGAACCACACGTGCTTACTAGAACCATCGGAGAGCTCTCTTCCGGAACCCAACTTGGTCCTCCGTTGCCTTCCCCGGTGGTTGGAACATTCTACGGACCACATACTCTAACGAAGAGTTCTTCGGTAGGTAGCGCCCCCACCACAGCGGAAGAGGCCAAGGCGTTTGCCCCAAAGGGTCCGAGTCCACCTAGTTCTGGGTGCATGGACGCAGCCGCAAGCTGCCTGAAATCACCTGTTCAGGGAACACCAGCACCATCGTTGCGGAGGGGACTATCTGCCGTGTTCGAGCCGCCTATTATCGTGCTCGTTGTCGATGACGATCGGTTGACGCGAACAATCATGTCTCGGACACTCTCAAGACTCGGTTGTCGCGTGTCAACTGCAGAGAATGGGGAAGTCGCGCTCGAGATGATTATTGGGAGGACGTCTAGACAGACGAGATTTGACGAGATCGGATCACACCCAGAGGAGGAGGATGGGTGTAGTCGGTATGATGTCGTGTTCCTGGATAACCAGATGCCGATCATGTCTGGGTTGGAGGTGGTGTCGAAACTTCGGGAGATGGGCCGGCAGGACTTTGTTGTCGGCGTGACTGGTAAGATGCGTTTTTGGTGTCTGATGTGGTACTGATGTGGTGCAGGGAATGCGCTCGTCAAGGACCAGCGAGAGTACTTTGATGCAGGCGTGGATCAGTGAGTTCCTGACCGTTGTACACCGGCGCCGGCTGAAATGTTTAGTATCCTGACCAAGCCTGTTTTTGAGCCAAGTCTGGTGCACATGCTGACGATTGCGGACGAGCGACGACGGCAGGAGGGTAGTTGAATTAAAGTTGTTTGGTACTGAATGAGGATCTTGACTGGCCGCACAAAAAGGGGTCTTTTTGTGGTGATCGGGTTGTGCCGAATGGCATTCCCTTGTCAGCTGCGCCTGTTGTTCCCGCCTTGCAAGAACACCACAACGTTCACAGCGCACAGACCACTGGCGCACAATGGCTGATACCGTCGACGATGCCAACTTTGACAATGACCGCAAGCCCTGCCCGCCCTCGCCCTCACCGTCCCCCGACGCAAACGAATGTACAGGTGCGTTTATCCGGCTGCAGCATGCCCTTCCTTTATCAGACCGGCCAACCTGCACTGATTCAAATCCACGCCGTCTCTCCGCACAGAACAAACGCTCTCCAGAAAACGGGAACGAGAGGTCTCTCTCGAGCCTGCTCCGCCCAGAAATGCCACCAGCGCAGTACGTCTTCTTCAACTCACCCCGTGACGCATCCTGACGTAAATTCACCCCCACCATAATAGCACGCGCTCGACGTGAAATCGCCCGCAAAGAAGGGCCGGGTGCACCTCGATACCACCCTCGAAGAGGACGCGCTGGACACCCAGACCCAGTCGCGCTCCCGCACACCGTCTTACCCGCACTCACCGGTGCTCAGCGTCTCGCCTCCACACGACGTCAAGGTACGACAGATCAGCCAGGGCGTGGAAGACATCAGGTGGCAACAGGGTCCGCTGTCCCAGCATGAAGCGAGATCCGACCACTCAAGCATTGCAGCCTCCCAATACTCTATCAGCGACACGCAGGGCAATGAGGCGACCCAGAGCGTCTTTGCATCACAGGCACCACCAAATTCGCTGCTATCCATCGACGATGCTACCGAAGACACAGAAGAATCACAAGATACGGCTCCCAGTCTTCCACATACCCGGCGTGCCTCCGAGTCAGACGGTGGTGAACCCGAAAAAGGTCTGAAACGCAAGTTGGCAGATCGCGCGACCAGTTTGGGGCCAGAGAGTGGGCCGTCGACGTTCACACCGACGGCCGAAACCGCAAAACGGCCCAGGGATGATACAGATAACGATGATAATCCACGTGTATCAAAGCGACCATCACCGCCTCCTGAGCACAACGATGAATCGCCGCAAGCTCCGGCTCCAGGCCCGGAGACGCCCGCACCAAAACTCGTGCGTACCCTTTTTGGCGTGATGGCATACTCACATGTTTTATAGTGCGGGTTCATGTCGTACGCGTCTACAGCGTCCCCGTTTGCGTCTGTCAAGGGACAGAACGTCTTTTCGAGCGCGCCATCCAACAACCGAAAACCGCCCACGTTCCCGCCTACAAAGCAAATTTCATTGCCTCTTGATACCATTCATTCTTCTTTTGCATCACCACTTGGTCAATCGTCGTTTACATCCTTTGCATCCTCTCACACTTCACAACCAGCGACGCCATCCACCGCCACGAAGCGCACAGGATTTGAAGCCTTTGCGGGCTCTGCCTCTCCGTTTGCGTCTCCGTTTCCACGGGCCAAGTCACCTCTGGGAAGCAATGGTGGCAAGAGCAGCCTACTCGGACGGAGCAGATCGCCCACGGGGCGGTCAATATTGGGCATGAACGCGAGCGCGTTTACGGCGTATGCCAACATAAGCATGCATGCGTTCTCGGCGCCACATCCGAAGCGCGCCAGGGCGGAGTCACCGAGTGGGGGCTCTTCGAGAAGCTCGCTGGAGCGCAAAGAGGGCTCGGTGTTCAGTCTCCTCGGGAACGGCGAAGGGAGTGGGAGTGGCGAGGATGAAGGTGATGTGGATAGGGACGAAAGCGATCGTGCGCTATCGACGTTTGGTGAACGACTGCGGGCGGGAAAAGACGGCGACGAAGAACTAAGCGAAGAAGAAAAGGAAAAATTGACGGAGCAAGAAGGTGAGTTTGGTCACTTTTGAGGGCACGTGTGGGTTGAGCAGGCGCTAGTGATTACGGGTGAAGAGGATGAAGAGACGATTTTTCACGTGCGTGGAAAGCTATACGCGCTCTGTCCACAAAATCAATGGAAGGAGCGGGGCACTGGACAGTTGAAGCTCAACGTCCGCCGGGCGGACGGAAGCGGAGCTCGTCTTGGTTCGTGTTTTTCCGGATGCCCGTGTCCATTGCTAAGTCGCGCCTTGCAGTGATGCGAAAAGAAGCTGTTTACACATTGTTGTTGAATGTACCACTATTCCAGGGGATGAAGTGTTTCCTGGCGCCAGATCCACGATATATACGATTCAGTGTTATCGAGGAGAACAAAACGGTGCACTACAATCTTCGGGTGAGATCATACTTGGTGACTCGTTGTATAGGATTAACAGTCGTCTAGGTATCCAACTCCAAGATTGCGCAAGAGCTGCTTGACGAGATTAATGCCAATATCCCACTTTGATGGACTGCGTTTTTCACGAACCCTTTGCTACATCTAAGATTAATGTTGCACGTATGTAAAACTACGGTCTTTTCTTGTATTTACTCAAGGAGAGATGCGCCTTGACAGTGATAGAGGAGTACCGTAGATGTTTGGTGTCTTTTGGACTGAGATATTTGCAATGGTTGCAGGCATTAAATTAAAGTAAATCGTATATCAAGGAGTGACTTTCCATCGTCCTACGAGTTGGTTCCCTCTAAGTACCAAAAGATCGCGCAGCATCTGCAGCGAGTCCTTGACGACGTTGAGTTTACTTCCCGCGACTTCATGCCACTCGACGGGCACCTCTGCCACGGGAATCCCGAGCTGTTTGGCGAGCAAAAGGAGCTCGACGTCAAAGATCCACGTCGCGAGCCGCTGCGCAGGGAATATCTTTTGCGCGGCACTCCGCGTGAACAGCTTGAAGCCACACTGGGTATCACGCACATGCCCCACGCCGACGATGCGCAGTATCGTGTGCAAGCCATACATGAGCATGTTCCGAAGGAGAGAGCGCTGTCCAGGGGTCAACACGCGCCCCGCGTCGAGCAAAGAGACGTACCTTGACGACCGCCTCAGTCCCGACGAGGTGGGCACGGCTGCCGACGACGACCGCTGGCGCGTTGTGCGGCGCGAGCGCGTCCATGGCGGCCCAGAGCTTCTCGAGGTCTTCAAAGCGGCTCGCGCCGTCCGCGTCGACCATGAGGAGCCTGTGTCCGCGGGCGTGGAGCATGCCGTGGCGCACTGCGCCGCCCTTGCCGAGGTTGTGCGCGAGGGTGACGACGCGGATGTCGGACGTGGGGTGGTGGGCTGCGAGTGCGAGTGCGCGGGCTGCGGTGGCGTCGTGGGAGCCGTCGTCGATGATGAGGAGTTCGTGGGTGCGGGGGGTGGTGGTGAGGTGTGCGAGGGTGGTGGTGAGCATGGCGGGGAGGCGGGCTGTTTCGTTGTAGGCGGGGATGATGA
>JBBPNZ010000192.1:0-30022 GCA_038091195.1 Phylloporus rhodoxanthus | reverse complement strand
GCAACGCGAAAAACGGAATGGAGACGGATCCGTTGTCGAGGCCATGGTTCGTCTTTCTGGCACTTTTGAGCGTCGTCACGCTGTATGACAGTCAACGGATGGTGCTCCCAATGGGTCGATCTTGGATTTGGCTTATTGTCGTGCGCGATGACCGAAAGGGACACGGTTATGCCTCGCATTGTCTTCGAGGACGTCTGGAGGGACAGAAAGGGATGAAGAGATTGAACCACAGGAACACGGGTGAGTATTTCAATGAGTGGTATTCCACATTGGCTTGCATGGCGCACATGGCAGTTGATTGTCGATGTGTTGCAACAGGCGTCAATCCGTACAGGTGCTAGGACGACCGCCGAGTCGTGTTGTCGGTAGAATACTGAAGCGTGCTTTCATGGATCATCGGCAAGGACTCCGAGTCTCCATCGGCCTCATTATGCCTGGACCTCTTATCGTCTTATTGAAACCGGTTTCAAAGTGCTTTCGACGAGCTTTATGCGATGCTCCCAGCGAGGGGGTATCGAGGGGTGTGCATACTACCACTCAACGTTTATTGGTGAGGACATTTCTTTCAAAAACGTACAGTGATTGATTGATCTAATTGATCTAGTTGAATATTTCTTGGTTCGTCCGAGTAAAGAGCAACCTGGTGGATTACTTTTAGGTGAACACGAAGCCATACTGGCAAAAAAATACCAACCAACACAATGCCATTGTTTGTATTGATGCTAATGAAGAGCTATGCTCCTGTCAAGGTAAGTACATACACCGGGTTTCGATCAAGTTACAACTGAAATAACCCTTCAACGTCGACATATATAATAATAGAATAAATCAAATGAATCGATGCGGGAACGAAAGCAAACGTGAAAAGTGTGAAGATATCGATGCAACGGTGCAAAGTGTGTGAGATAAAACGAGTGTGATTTGCCCATTCACTGATATCGGTATGCGAAGCAATGTGTCAATAGAAAGTCTTGCGAATATAACCTTAGCGATAATAATTTGCGAAACGAACGTGTCAAAGGTCATCCTCGTAGAATATGGCCTCACTGATAGCAGGGTGTGAAACGAATGTGTCAATGGTCCCTCTTGCAAAACTTGATGTTGTTGATAATGATATGCAATGAAAAATATGTCAAACGTCCCTCTTGCGAAACATGACCTCGATACTCGAATCGGCCGCTATGGCCGGACCAATGCGCCAGCATTGTGGACGGGGCGAGTGATTTTGCAACTTGACGTCGTACGATGTTATGATATGGGCCAGCATCGATTTGAGTTCCAAGGCAGCGAAAAAGCGACCAGGGCTGATCAATCTGCGCGTGAGCCGACATGCAAGGCAAAGAGCGAACTACTCCATACCACGCATGTTTACCATGCCCAAAAGGGAGGTATTCTAGACTCGTGGAGGCAAAGTGGTGCTTCGTACCCTCGCTGCCTTCCTGGTCGCGCATGTGAAAGAATCGAAACGGATCGAAGAAATGTGCATTTTTATAAATTTCGTCGTCGTGATGGAGAGATTCCGACGGCGAGACGAGGGACGTTCCTTTGGGTATGAACGTTCCGTCGGAGAAAGTGAAATCTTTGAGCGCCTTGCGCATCAGGGCCACTGATGCAGGAATGGGGATCAATCTTCCGCGTATGTGCGTTAGAGGAGTGTTAACGTACCGGAAGTCACCCCCGTGAAGCGTTGGCTTTCCTTCAAAAAGCTATCAACCTTGAGCATCTTTCCAACTGACTCCTTTGACCATCCCTCCTGCTCAATTATTGAATCGACCTCCTCACGAAGGGGCTGGATGTACTGCGGGTTCTCTGCCAACAAAAACAGCGCCTGAGTGAGACTCTACAACACAGCCATTGAGCGCAATGTAAAAGCGATCAGGTCACTAGATCACGTACATGGGCGCTTGTCTGACAATACCCATACGAATTCAGTTTTGCATGAGAAATGGAAGCATGCGGAGACTCACAAGAATCGCAGCAAAGTTGACAGCCAACACACGGCGCGTCAAGAATTCGACAGTACGCTCACTCTCCGGTGCCGCATGTATCAGCCATGACAAAAGGTCATTCTATCAAGGTGACGTTTCAGGAAAATAATAATCGAAGGAGAGATCAACTAACCGGTTTGTCATCCCAGTCATTTTCATGCTCCAGGAGCTTTAGCCGCTCCTCGATTATGGGACCGAGCATCGCCATCGCACGCCTTGTGGTGTTCTCAGAGAAGAAACGGGCAACAAGGCTGCGGAAGCATGAGAATTGCTTTCAGGATAAACATGACAGGCTTACGGTGCTAGACAATTGGGAAAGAGTCTGATTATGTTCGCTCTCACAGCAACCTCTGACGTGTATCGTAAGGTGAGAGCTATCCAGTCAGGGTCACGGCCTAACATAACGGGGTTGAGTAACATCTGACGGCCGAAGTATCACAGCATACTTACACAAAGGAAGACCGACAAACAATCGGTTGCTGGTCCTGCATACGACTTGTTGCACAGCGTTCAGTGCAGGTACGCTCTTCCAATCTGTATCATCCCTTGTGTCAGACACATGCTTTGGGGTAATTTTGATATACTACTCACCATTTCCCCTGAGATCTAATACCTGATCAAATGCTGTACTAATCTCATCCCTCATTTCAGTGTATAGCGTGCCGAGATTGCGAGTCAGTTGTAGGCGCACAACTGAGGCGTGATACGGATGGTGAAAAACCTCTCTTCCTATGGTGTACTGCATCTGAACCGTCTGTCAACCGAGATGAGACCTCGTTTCGCAGAACAAACTTGCACCAGGCACTCACTTCATTAACCTCATCGATGAACGAGAGCGCGTCGTTGGGAGCTTTACGCAGCTCCTCCATGTGGCGACGACCGCTCAAAACGACGACCCAACGGTAACGATCAACAACCTTGAAGGGCACGGATTTATACTGCGAAAGGCATAAGGCGTCATCCACAAGAGCATTATATATCGACGTACCTTGTCGTAGCCCTCCTGAAGGAGTCCGATAGCATTCAATTGAAATTTGTAACCAGCCCACCATGACCCAAGCCAGCCGCTCGATCCAATAGTTGGGATTGCATCGAGCTGGGTGACGAGTGAATCATTGAAACGAGAAGTATTATTCATTGCATACCTTTGAACTCTTGGATAGTTGGGCAATGACGATTGTTGTAGTAACGATGCCAGCAACGGTAGATGCGAAACCTAGGGAATTTGAAAGGAATGTGTGGTGCATCTTAGATAGCGGGTGCAGAGTTGGACTCACCCACGGGTCCATGTCGAGCATGGATCCTCTTTATGCGTAGGGACAGAGAAGCCGAGAAGCGAAACCCTATTTGCTTCCACACTCGCGAGATGCACCTATGAAAATAGCCGAGGTTCCGCGCTCCATTTCCCGCCCCATAATATTGTAGTACATAGGCGGGCGCAGGAACAACCCTGGATTTCATTCCTTTCCGTCAAGTGACTCCAATCGCAGTTCGCGAACGGCCCTGCCAGAGAAGGGTCACCTGGTAATGGCTGTCAAAATAATGTCATTACAGCACTAAATATTGCTCATGCAATAAACGTTCAACATCGTAGAATCTGAGAATGCAAATGATGTACGGACCAGAATCCTTGCGTTACAGAAATCTAGCACTGGCAGCGTAGCCTACATGACCTCAATCCACTCATTCTTCAAATGGTCACGTTTGCATTACATTGAGGACGCGGGGATAATCATTCATGAGGTCCACAGCCTGGCGGCACTTGGCGGGGAAAGCAAGTAGTCACTGAGTCTCGGAAAGGAGAGATGAACAATGTTGGAAAACATTTGGCTCGGCTCGAGAACAACACAACAAATGAACGATAAAAATTTTACCGTGCGGGAGCTTGTCATGAATTCGGGATGAGGTATGCAATCAGCATTCCACAGTACGGCGGCATTCTGAGGAAAGGTGTAAACTTGAGCCCATACATGGAGCAGCCCCAATTACTGCCCCGCGACTGAACTGGAACACTTTGGACTAGTGTAGCTCGACGGGCCTTCTAGAAAGGAAAACAATCATGCGTATGGCATAGAAGAAAGGCATAACGTTCGAAGAAGCTCAACGGCGCTAGGCACAACATGCGCATTACATAATCAGGCTGAAACCGAAGCGTTTGCAACAGTTGAGAACCCTAAAGGGTCCAGGAACAGTTGACAAGAAATGATCAGATCTTCTAAGACCTGAAACGGAACGATATCCACCCCTACATGCTGCACCTCTAGACCAGCAAACGCAATGCATTTCTTGTGGCGCCGCTATGAACGGATGCGCTGGCTGCTCTTCCGCATTGTTAGGCAAGGTAACGTAACAAAAGACAATAGTATTTCCGATGGTGGCTTTCAAAATGGAAACTTTCTAGGACTTTTGACTGGTCGCCAGCGGCCAGCCAGTTGGTATTGAACTGTAAACCGAGGATGTACAAGCGAGAACGATTTCTAACCAAGATCCGGTAATGTTTGGGGCTCATAGTATGATCACTTGTGAGTGACTCGCAATGTTTTTCGTTAGGTTGAGACTCAACTTGGCTTTCGGAAGGGCTACATTTGAACCCACCAACCACATCAGCATTCCGGGCCTCACTCTTGCACATGGAAGGCAATTCAGGAGAAGTGGCAAGCCTACGTGCTCCTCAGCGGCTCCGCCTCGTAATGCCGTCATTGGGCGACTTCCCGTCAGGATTTAGAGACGAATTTCTGTAAATTATTTTTGGCAGAAAATGACAGCTGTCTCCCAAATAGGTACCACATGCTGCACGTCACCAGCTGTCATCGCGCAGTCCGTAAATCCAGGGAGGGTTCTACTCTCTGTAAAATTAAATATATGTCTGTAAACCTTAAGTAATTCAAGTTTTCGTGCCCATATTTCGGTTGTGCTTTCCTGGCAGCAGTGTGAACGTTGTCGACCACTTCCGTATATGCAGGTCATCATTTTGATTAGTGCCAGTATTGACCAGCTGCTTGTGGAGCTATCGAGCTGATTAGCTGGTTTGGTCGCCGATGTACTAATAATAATATATATATATTTACTTAAAGTGACGCCAAAAGCAGGGGACTCTGGTTGTTAGGGTTAGGGTTACCCCATGACTCGGAGGGCTTGTCGCGAAATCATTTGCCTACGCCGCTGCTCAAGCGCTCACCAGCAGTACTGTTGCGACCAATGGCTTGTTCCCTCGCCCAGTGTCACATGAGACTTCCGCCCTTGTGATGTGTTCAAGGTAACCTGAAGGCGTCCTCATTGGCAAATGGCCGTGCCAAACCTATGCTACGTGCATGTCTTCAAGGTGGCCATCCTAGTCGACCGTTCTGGCATTTCACCCCACCGTCTGTGGGTTTCTGGTCTTGTATGCCCTTATCCAACGGTACAAGCTTGCTCGGCCCGCGCCGCCTTGACCCGTGGCTATATGACGGAAACGTCGTCCTTGCCGTCGATGGAGGGTGCTTTCGCGTTCACCGAGTTGTCATGTCTTCGGCCTCGAGGGTATTCCATGACATGTTGTCTTCACCACAAATCACTAGGTCCACAGACCGCAAATTTGATGGTTGTCCCGTCTTGACACTGCACGACTCACCGCAAGAGGTCCAAATCGTTCTCAAGACGCTGTACGCGAGACCGTGTGTACCTGAGCTGCCCTCGGGCCGCCGTTGAGTCTTGACGTTAACGCCCTTTAGACAGCGCATTTTCGCCGACACGCCCATTCACGTCTCTGTTCTGGCAGCCTTTCTCCGGCTGGGAAAGAAATACGAAATACACTGGCTTTTCGACGAGGCTTGTCTGAGGATACGGCAATGCTATCCATCCTCCTTGTTTTCCCTCCTTTTCCTACCATCCGATCTCAAAAGCCCTGTTACTGGGCGTGACAAGTATGACTTCCAGTTGATCAATCTTGCTCGGGAATTTGGGTCGCTGTCTGTGCTCCCTGTTGCCATGTACCGCTGTGTTTGCTCCTCTCCGCTAGCCGCTATTCTCGACGGCTACTACTACGACGGCGCTGTTTATCACCTCACGCCCGCTAATCAAAAGTCTTGTATCATCGGACGAGACAAGCTTCTAGAGCTACGAATGCTTACCTGTGGCTGGTTGAAGCGCCAACGACCGTTCTGCACAGATCAAGTTAAGTGCGCGCTCGGGAACCTCGCGACGATTACGGAGCTGTGGTGTCCAGACCGACCTGGCTCCCGGGATCCATTCCTGCGTTGGGACCCACGTTGGGATTCGCGGTTCTGCTCGAACTGTATGGTGTATTGTCATCGAGAGATCGAGGATGGGAGGGAGGACGTTTGGAACGAGTTGGCTTCTGCTTTTGGGTTCTGTTCTCGTGAACAGGTGACGAAAGATGGTCACTGCGACGCCTATGATTGACGCACGGCTTGAATATTTATCATTTACTTAGACTGTTTAGAAGTAGGTATAACTTAGTGTTGGATGGCCTTTTTTATTTAGCCTGGCTAAAGTCTTATACCATTTGTTGATTTTATTACTGCTTTTCTCTGGTCTCATGCTGTAGAAACGCAAGAGTGGTTGTATGGCTTCATATCCATGGAACTCTGGTGCAACGAGTGATACAATGCCATTACCATGTTTGGAAGGAGAAATATCCCATGTATAGTAATTCAGCCACCGGGTCTGCCCAGCATAAAACAAAAGTTCGTTCTTCACCACCCGTCACCAGCCTAATTAAGTGCACCCTTCGGGGTTGCACACGATAAAATTGGAACGATACAGAGAAGATTAGCATGGCCCCTGCACAAGGATGACACGCTTTTCCGGAGTGGTAGACCTACGGGTCTCAATATTTATTATTCTTTTTCTCTCTGATTGGAACTAATAGCCTTTGTGATCTTTGTAGACCTCTGCATTTTGATATCGTGATTGTTTTGCCAACACACCAACGCGCAATAGCAAGTTTTACTCGATGCACGGGCGGCGGGCCGTTGCCTGCCCCGTGTTATGTGGTCAGTCTCTCGTGTGCATGGATTATAATGTTAAAGAAGGAGCATCTTCATTGCTAACATAGATGCGTGTACGCTATCGGGCCCCGCGAGCTCCTCGCCTGTTGCCTGTTAGAAGCCATCATTGTTCAGCTGGAATCACTGACAACTGTGCTCTAGTATCCAGGCTACCCTCTCCGCGCAAGGGTATGATCGATAATAATGCGAGATAATGAGAGGTATGTTCAGCCCGTCTCGGTCCACGTTATGAGAACTCGCCAATTTTAGTCGAGTATGCCCGCCATGCTTCCATGACGCACAGAGGTTTATTTGTTTTACGCATCTTTTCTTCCCTACTATAGCAAACATACTGCTTCAGGCGTTCCGTATCTCCCCGCGAGGCCCCACGTTCTTGATGGGCCGCTCAACCTTCTTCCACTCGTCCCCTTCAGCTCGGGGAATCTCGAAATTCGACAACCCAGTAGCCAGGAATATCAACACAAGCCGCATCTGACACGGATTCTTGAGGGCGGTTTGCGTGTATGGTGTCCTTCACGGTGCACACAGTCGCAGTGCAGTCAAAGAGGGTTTCAGACCCAACGTTTCGGTGACGAAAGCCGCCGAGGAAGTCAGTGAAAATGCCTGTGTATGTCGATCAATCCTGATTGCCACATAGGACCCAAGAAGAAGATCAAGCAGAGCTTCTTAGGGCTCAGTCTTGACGGCAGTGTTCCCTTGACCGCTGCCCTATATGGTCGACACTATTTGATGAAGATCGGCCGTTGACATCCTGATATTTCAGCAACATACACACATTCCATCCAATATCTCGCTGTGCTTATTGTGACTCATGTTCGTTGATTGGGTAGCAGAAACTGATATAAGCTACTATCAGAAACGTGTTCTGCCACACGTTTCCCAGCGGCTCCATGTTGGGACACGAAGCTGTTGTGTGGACATTTCATCGTGGGTGCGCGGAGAGGTCGATGATTATTTTGGTGGGCTGAATGATACTCTCTGAGCGATTGTGGGTCTTGTAGATAACACGGTGTGTTCCTAATCGGTTTCTTATCTTGGCCAACAGGTTCAAAGGGAGTAAAGAGCTAAGTTTGTGAAAAACGAAATTATGCATACAGGTACTGCGAAATCTTTGAAAGCGTGAAAACGAAAACGAACGAAACTAGGGTGAAAATCAATACCCTCGCCGCTTGTTCATACCTTCACCCGCTTGGTCCTTCCTTTCTTCTCATTGTCGCCCTGCAAATCAAACGGGTTCTTCCTTCTGCATTCTCCACCCATATTCTCGGCTCCGATGGCCTTTCGAAGGACGCTTGGTTTCTTTCCTTCCCCAGGATTCGTACTTGAAAAAGCATCCTGCATGACCTTGCGCTCTTTCTCCATCCGAAGGAAATGCGCTTTCGTCACCGTGCGCGCAATGTGTGGTGGGATTCCGCCTCGAGGAGCTTTAGCATATTTTGCGGCAGGAGGGTCACCCGTTTCCGGAGCAGAAGACGAGTGTGCACGATATTTCGTTATCTTGGTATGAGGAGTGGTGATCGATTGACGCGGATTGGTTGGGCGGGAGGGCCTATCTTGACCGGGTTCTGGATTAGCGTGAGGTGCCGGTGGAACCACGAAAGGTACGGTATCCCGCCTAGGATTGTCAACTGCCATGTCGATAATGCTTGTAGGCTGGGATTTGGACTCTGTTGTTGGCGACGAGTCGTCAATTTCCTGAACCTTTGTGGGTGCCTGGTTGATGGTCTTTGCTGACTGCGTGTTTGAAGGAGAGAGAAACGGTGTTAACCAGGGCGAAAGCCACGCGTCCGTCGCTGACTGGGGGATCATAAGGGTGTCATCAATGTCGAGGAATTGGGATCCATTCGGAGGGGACCATCCTCGGAGAATCGATGTGATCGGACATCCCACTTCGGACCGGATTTGATCGTCGTCGTTTGGAAGGGCCACTGACGCAGTGGAGATACTTGCTTTTTCATCGGGCACAGGATGCACCGACACCGATCTTTGTACGTCGACTTCCTCGAGGTGGACATGTTCGAGGGATATCGGCAGTGCAGAACTCGGCAGCGGTAGAGGGCATTCTTCGGCACTTGGGGTGGGCATGATCGCGGCGAATATATCATCCAATTCCGTCTCGGAACATGGGCTGGGTTCTTCGCATGGCCAAATATGCGTGATCGTGCGGGTGAATTCGAATTCGCGCGCGATGTCGAGCAGATCATCAAAGCCGAGCGGTGCGAGAGGGTCCTCATGCGGTTGGGTGCCAAAGGAGGGTATATCAAAGGGAAGGGTATCGCAGCTCAGGTCCGAAAACATGTCGATAGCGTGTGGGAGGTAGAGTCTAGAGAGGACTGACAGTGTTAATCGTCACGTATGCTTTTTGGTCAGCCACCAGTTTCCGCTTCAACATTGAGAAATGTGCTTGGAATATTCAATGGCCTTATGGTCCAGAGGTACGATACTTGCTTTGGGTATATGCAAATGCAAGTGACCTGGGTTCGATTCCCAGTGAGGCCCTAAATTTTTGGTAGCATTCCACCGCTGGCTCAATCAGACTCTCACTACATTTTTCTTTCTTTCTTTCTTTCCTTCTCTCTGTTTTATTCGCCTTTGTTTTGCAGCTGGAATTGAGATTGGTCGGCGTGGGAAAGGCCTTTGGGCAAAGTTAGCCGCGCTCACAGCCGAGTGTTTTCCAGGCTTGTCGCCGTCCAGCTTGTCTGCCTCGTTCCTTCCTTCTCCTCCTCGTCCTCCCCGGCAGCGACGTCTTCACCCCCACCCTGTTTCCCTCATTCATTCTCTCCCTTTGTCACAGTCCTCACCATCGCCATTCCCACATCGCCCATGAACAGGCAGTCCTCTGGGATGAGCCTGCAGCAGCGGCTCGAGGCTGCTACCGACCTCACTTCCCTTTCACCCATCTCGGACGATGTCATCGTCACCTGCATTAGGGAACGGTTCATGTCGGATACCATCTATACCAGCATCGGTTCCTCCGCCATCATTGCAGTCAACCCCCACAAATACGTCCCTTCCAACGCCGACTCCATCCTCCAGAAGTACGCAGCGGACTATCGGGATACATCTGAGAACAAGGCCCCCCTCCCTCCCCACATTTTTCAGTTCGCCAACAATGCATACTACCACATGCGTCGCACGGCCCAGGACCAGGCCATCATCATCAGGTACCGCGCCCACTTTCAACTAGTTTATTATTTTGCTAACAATATATTCCCTCTAGTGGCGAAACAGGCAGCGGAAAATCGGAAAATCGCCGACTGGCCATTAAGACGCTGCTCGAGCTGTCCGTTTCCAATCCGGGAAAGAAGGGATCCAAACTCGCGAGCCAGGTCCCGGCCGCAGAGTTCGTCATTGAGTCATTCGGCAACGCTCGCACACTGTTCAACCCGAACGCGTCCCGCTTTGGAAAATACACTGAGCTACAGTTTACCGAGAAAGGCCGTTTGTGCGGCGTCAAAACACTCGACTACTATCTCGAGCGCAACCGGGTGGCGGCGGTTCCATCGGGGGAGCGCAATTTTCATATATTCTACTATCTGATGGCTGGCGCGTCGCCAGAAGAGCGGCAACACCTCCATCTCGCTGACAAGATTCAGTACAGATATCTTGGCCAGCGCGCTGGGGCTGGGATGCGCAACAACGGCGTCCGGGACGATGATGCGAATCGCTTTGAGCAGCTCAAGCTGGGGCTTAAGACCGTCGGGCTCTCCAAGCGTCACGTTGCTCAAACCTGCCAACTCGTCGCTACTATCCTTCACCTGGGCAACCTCGAGTTCATCATTGACCGTGGTCGTGACATGGATGCCGCTGTTGTTCGCAACGTGGACACTCTTGCCATCGTCGCCGAGTTTCTCGGTATCCAGTCTTCAGCTTTAGAGAATGCGCTCTCATATAAGACGAAACTCGTCAAGAGGGAGCTTTGTACCGTCTTCCTCGATCCTGACGGCGCCTCGGACAACCGTGATGATCTTGCCAAGACATTGTACTCCCTTTTGTTCGCATGGCTCAACGAACATATCAATCAGCGCCTCTGCCGCGAGGACTTCGACATTTTTATCGGCCTTTTTGATCTTCCCGGTCCCCAAAACATGACAAGCCGGCCAAACTCCCTCGATCAATTTTGTATCAATTTTGCCAACGAACGTCTCCAGAACTTCGTACAGAAACAAGTTTTCGAGTCCCACGTCGACGAATACCAGACGGAAGGGATATCACGTTTCGTCCCCTCGGTACCTTACTTCGACAATGCCGAGTGTATTCGGCTTCTCCAAAATAAGCCCGGCGGTCTGATCCACATCATGGATGACCAAGCTCGCCGATCGCACAAGAAGACGGATCACACGATGGTGGAGGCCTTCGGCAAACGCTGGGGCAATCACTCATCCTTCAAGGTTGGTGCGATAGATCGTTCTGGATATCCTACTTTCACCGTCAATCATTTCAACGGTCCCGTCACTTATTCATCCGAGGGCTTTTTGGAGCGCAACTTGGACGCCCTCAACCCGGACTTCGTGTCTCTTCTTCGCGGCGCCAGTTTTGGTTCTTCCGACGCTGCAGACGGTGTCGGGTCGGTCAATCCATTCATCAAAGGTTTATTTTCCGGCAAAGCCATCGCAACCCAAGCGCACCCTAAGAACGAAGACACCATCGTCTCCGCGCAGCAAACCGTCAAACCCATGCGCGCTCCATCCACGCGCCGGAAAGGCACTATCAAACGCATGCAAATGGTCCGCGAAGATGCTGCTGTCGAAGAACAGGAACGAGAGGAGGAAGACGCGCTAAATAACCCCTCGAGTCTGACGCCGTGTGTAGCGGGCGAGTTCAGAGCTGCCCTGGACACACTTTTCGAAACTTTGTCGGATACTCAGTGCTGGTTCGTGTTCTGCGTCAATTCCAACGATTCGCAGCTCCCAAATCAGTTGGAGGGACGAAGTGTCAAGGGTCAAATTCGAGGCTTAGGTCTAACGGAGATCTCCAAGCGGAATGTCAATGTTTTTGAGGTGGGGCTGACCCCGGATGAATTTTGCACTCGATACAGGGAGCCGATGGCGAAGATGGGTGTTGTGGATGGTTCGGCGAAGGAGAAGGTCGAACAGACGAAAGGCTTCCTTGGTTTGCCAGAGACCGACATGGTTCTCGGTCAATACAAGGTACGTTTCGCTGGCCAGTTTTTCAAAGAGCAAATATTCATACCATAGACACATCGCGCAGGTCTTCCTTTCCCAAACCGCTTTCCATTCGTTGGAGGATCGTATTCGTGCTCTTGACGTTGAAGAACAGAAACGCAACCGCCTCCGCGATGCCGAGGCCGAAGCTGGCATCGACGCCCGCTCAATAGGTGACCCTTACGCTCCCTACGCATCCCCAGGACTTCCTCCAGACGACTACGCGGATCCGTACAATCAAGCAGCTTCTCAAGCACACGCCCCCCTCGTATCCAACGCATCGCCGTTCCAGCGTGGGGATCTCTACGATGATGAATATGATGACCGCAAATCCTTCCGCTCGGACGACTTCGACAACAGGAGCCGACTAACATCTAACCGGGAAGACACCAATTCCAACTATGGCTCTGAGTCCTATGCACCTTCCAGGAACATGTTCCAAAATGCGGACAAGGAAGGGCTGATGGCGAAGGAGGCTCTCGCGGGTGAGATCATGGAGAATGAGACTACGGAGGTCATCAAGGAAACATCGGCTCGCCGCCGCTGGGTGCTGCTGTGTTGGCTTCTCACCTGGTGGATACCCTCCCCCTTCCTCAAGTGGTTCGGCCGAATGAAGCGCGGTGACGTCCGTCAGGCATGGAGAGAGAAGCTCGCCTTGAACTTCGTCATTTGGTTTATCTGCGCTTGTGCGGTTTTTGTCATCGCGATTCTCGGCCTCGTCATCTGTCCGACTGAGCATGTCTTCAGTACATCGGAGCTCGCCTCACATTCATACACCGACAATCCCAACAACGTCTATACTTCGATTCGCGGCGAGGTTTTCGACCTCACTGAAGTAGCGGCAACGCATCAGCGAATCATTACGGTTATCCCTACGAAGGTGGTCTTGGGCTACGGTGGTACGGACGCTACTTCCATATTCCCTGTTCAGGTATGTTGTTTGACTCTCCGAGCGCACTCTGCTTCACTCTTTCGATAGGTCAGCGCGCTTTGCAACGGTGTCTCCGGTTCGGTCAGTCCATGGGTTCAGGCTACTGCGGCGAACACAACAGATCCCAACGCCTGGTACCATGACTTCCGGGCGATCACTAACGACTCGCGTCCCGACTGGTACTTCGAGAGCATGACCATCATGCGTTGGAAGAACCGTGTTGGATACATCGGTTACACTCCCCAACAAATATCTAGCATGGCGAATTCGGGGCATTCTCTCGGCATCCTCGACGGTCTTATCTACGATTTGACGAATTATATTAACTACGGTCCTGCGGTGCAGGTGCCCAGCGGCGAACAGGCACCGAGCGGCGTGGACGCCGAGTTCATGGACAGCTCCCTCATCAATCTGTTCAAGTACAGTTCTGGTCAGGACATCACGAAAGCAATCAACAACCTCAATATCGATTCCGGAACGCTCGCAGCCCAAAAGACTTGCCTCCGAAACCTTTTCCTTATCGGCATGGTTGACAACCGGAACTCGCCTCAATGTCTCTTCTCGCAATACATTCTCCTGGCACTGTCAGTCTTGATGGTCAGCATCATCGCATTCAAGTTCATTGCGTCGATCAACTTCGGTTCTCCCCGTGCTCCCGAGGATCACGACAAGTTCGTGATTTGTCAAGTGCCGTGTTACACAGAAGGAGAAACCTCGCTGCGTCGCACTATCGACTCTCTCTCGCAGCTGAAGTATGACGACAAACGCAAACTCATCCTTGTTGTTTGTGATGGGAATATTGTTGGTTCTGGTAACGACCGACCTACCCCCCGTATCGTGCTCGACATCTTGGGCGCGGATCCCAACTATGATCCCGAACCGTTGAGCTTCGTTTCCTTGGGCGAGGGTGCTCGACAACATAACATGGGCAAGGTCTACTCCGGGTTATATGAGTGTGCCGGACATGTTGTGCCGTATCTCGTCGTCGTCAAGGTTGGTAAACCAACAGAGAGATCGCGCCCTGGAAACCGAGGAAAACGAGATTCGCAAATGGCCATCATGCATTTCTTGAACAAGGTACGTACTCCTGCTAGAGTCATCTAACAACTCAAGTGCAAGCAATTAACAGGTCCATTTCAACTCCCCCATGAACCCGCTTGAGTTAGAGATGTACCACCAAATCAAGAACGTGATTGGAGTTAACCCGACGTTCTACGAATACTTATTCACCATTGACGCTGACACCACGGTCGACCCCTTCTCTTTGAATCGGCTGATCTCTGCGTACGCCGTCGCGCCATGGTCTGCATAGCCACCTTGTTTACTGACTTTTTTGCAGTATGGTCCACGACAAGAAAGTGCTCGGGGTGTGCGGTGAAACGACGCTCGCGAACGCCAAACAATCTATTATCACGATGATGCAGGTGTACGAGTACTTCATCTCGCACCACATGGCCAAAGCCTTCGAGTCACTTTTCGGTTCTGTCACTTGTTTGCCCGGCTGTTTCACCCTTTTCCGTCTTCGTACCGCCGACACGCACAAGCCCTTACTGATCTCGAACGATATGATATCTGACTACTCTCAAAATCGCGTCGACACGCTCCACATGAAGAACCTGCTGCACCTTGGAGAAGATCGTTACTTGACCACCCTTTTGCTGAAACACTTCCCGATGCACAAGACACAATTCGTCCGAGATGCCCACGCCTACACGGTTGCGCCGGATGACTGGAAGATCCTTCTTTCGCAACGGCGCCGCTGGATCAACTCGACGGTCCACAACTTGGGCGAACTGATGTTCCTGGATCAGTTGTGCGGGTTCTGTTGTTTCTCCATGAGGTTCATTGTTATGATGGATTTGGTGTCAACGCTGATTCAGCCCGTCACCGTCGCATATGTGAGTAATGCGCCGACCGCTACGTATATCTCACTTATTCGTCGGTGACAGATTGTCTACTTGATCGTTTCGGTTGCCGGCGAAGGCAAGACTGTTCCTATCATCTCTCTCATCATGATTGGAGCTGTCTATGGTCTTCAAGCACTCGTCTTCATCCTTCGGCGCAAATGGGACATGGTCGGCTGGATGGTATTTTACATTCTCGCCATTCCTATCTTCTCATTCATGCTTCCAATCTACTCCTTCTGGCGTATGGATGACTTCTCTTGGGGTGCGACGCGTATCGTGCTCGGAGAGTCGGGCAAGAAGATCATCGTGCATGTACGTCGTATGACTTTGGTCTGCATTGATGCTCACATAATGGCTTGATAGGACGAAGGCAAGTTTGATCCCCGTGCGATTCCTCTCAAGACTTGGAATGATTATGAGAATGAGCTGTGGGACAAGGAGTCCAATCACTCTATTGGTTCTTGGGTGCCTCCCGGCCATCAATACAAGGAAGGTTACGCGGAGTCACGTGCCACCTCGCTGTATGGACATGAAACATTCTATGAACCCCGCAGTCAGTCTCCCGCAGCATCGCAACAATTCGGCATGTTACCTCCCGTAGGATACCAATCTGGCCGCGCTACTCCCATGTCGCAGCTCCGCCCCTTGAGTGATGCGGGCATGCTGTACCCCTCGCAATCGATGGGAATGGGTTCCCGACCTCAGACGAGTTACTTCGACTTACCACCTGTGCAGCCAGGACCACTTGTAGATTATGGCCCGGGTGCGCCGAGCGACGCGGATCTTGAACAAAGCGTCGAGGAGATTTTGAACACGGCCGATTTGAACACGGTGACGAAACGAGAGATTAGGAGGGTGCTTGAGGGGCGGTTCGGAATGGACCTTACACCAAGGAAAGCGACTATCAATGCTGCCATTGATAGGGTGCTGTTGAGCCAGTCTTGAGGACGGACCTAGTTGGATCTAGCATGGAAACTTAACCCGTGAAGCTTTGTCTTTATCATATTCCCCTTACACCGGATGATCGCTCGCTCATCGATACGTATGATTGTTTCTATTTCTTTTCACATCGATGAACGCTTGTTACTTGCTTCATTTTTTTTCGCCAACTATCTCAATCCCTCACTTCTTTGATTTTTTAATTTTTAATATGCTACGTACTCCTCCGCGCTCGCTCTTTTCTCGGCTCTCTCTCTCTCCATCACTCGGACTTGGTTTTACCTTTTCTTGCATGGTTTCGACCCCAATGATTGTGATAATAGTAAGGAAGCAATGCAATGTGTTTTAGATTCTCCGAGTGTCCACCCTTTGGAGTGCGGTGGTTGAAAGACCCTGCCTGGCATGCCATGACTGCCCACAGCTCCGCAAGCCATAGACATGGCAGTGGTGGTCTCACATTCATATCTTCCCTTCTGAGGAGTCGGGACCAACTTCTGGAAACGCCACACAGCCAAATGCCGCTCATGGACTATGGCGACGCCATCCATGACTTTTTGGCAAGGGCGTGCCTGGCGTGGCACTTCAAACGCAATATCCATCCCCGAGTTCCCGAGGCCGCCATTCCGGGCTTGGAAGGGTTCCAATACAGCCGCTTAGCACTGTGATGCTTCCTCATACACCGAATTGGATTTTAGGGTTTTGCCTGTTTGCTGTAGGTTTTCCATTGGAAATTTTTCCACTTGACTGACTGGATACCTAGTCCGCGGCGGTACTAATACTAGTACTATGCCGTTCTGGAACTCTTGTATATGGCAGCCTTCTCCATTGAACAAACATGATCCTAATAGCCATATCCTATCGTCCTATCATTGCAAGCGTTATTTCCCGCCACATCCAGTGTTGGCCGCCACCTGGCCAGCTATAATGGTCCTTCTCTTGCGGGGAACCTACTCAGGGAACCAGTATAAACACTCCCCAGTAGTTCGCTATACTGTGCCCAACTTTTTTATCGCCTTTTCATGTCTCAATCGGGTATCGAGTTCACGGATCCCATCGTACCGGCGGAAGCGCTCCAACAGAATAATTACGTGTCTGGTATGTTCAGGGAGCCTGCTGGATTATTTATCTCATTTGATGAATACACAGTTGCGATTGCCGCTGCAGTCATGTATGATTATGGTACGCGCTTTATGGGTTGCTTATTGATCTCGCTGATGGATCATAGTCCTCATCTTTCCACAAGAGGTATTGTATCACGTTCTGCAATGTCCATTCCTTGGCTCACAGGGCCGTACAGGTAGAATACATATGGGTCTGTGAATGACGTATTCCGTTGAATGGCAAGTCTAATGGAGACCACAGAATAAACCCTGGTCATTCGTCTCTTCCCTTTTTGTACTGGTGGGTGCCGCACCTTGAGTGCTTGCGCGGTATTCCAATGTTGTTTCTAGGTTCGTTATCTTGGATGCTGTTGTGCTCTGTAAGTTGACTATTATCGGACACACGCAGACGGGTGACCGGTTGTTTTAGAGTCTCGCCATTCTGTAGGCCAAAGATTCACATAGAGTGTTGACACTACTGACGAGATTCTATCAAGACACGGGCACTACCCTTTTATCTTCAAAGGTGACGTGATATTTTTTTACTCCACAATACCCATAAACTGAGGAATGAATCCAAATACCACAGACGTGCGTTCCAACATATTCATGTTTTCATGCTAGATTGCTACAATGTTCAAATAGATGTAAGCGCATTATTAAACACCATGTATCTGTCGCATAGCATGCCCTAGGCTGTGCGTTGTTCACTCTGACCCAATTCGCGTTTATTATATTTCTTGCGGCCGCCGATAGTGAGTAATCACACGGTTACCAACCCAAGTTTGTCACTGATACGAGAAAATGGTTTTTCAGTGGTGATGATCCTCCGTGTATGGGCGATGTACCACCAGTCAAAGTTTATCCTCTGCATCCTTCTCACAATTTATATCCCGGAATTTGTCCTCACGACTGTCGTTGCTGTAATTGCTAGTACTCCCAAAAATACAGTGGGTATGTGACTTATCGTTGACATCCATCGTCCCCTGATATTTTTCAGTAATAACTGTGCTGAATCGCTCGAGTTGTGTTACGGGCTTGCCCTTGTATCGTTGTATCGAGGATGCACTGATCTTCATTCTTCCTGCTGGGGTAACATGCATGCTGGCGATCATCCAGTTTGCGAGAGAGTTACTTCAAACGCATAGATACACCAAGCAATGGAAACTTAATCCCTTTATGAGAATACTCTTCAGGGAATCCATCCTCTACTTTATCGTGTGTGTATCACTTTTTAACCCTGTTCAGCAGTGTTTTGATGACCATCGTTGCAATAGGATATTGATATTTGGTGTAGTCGATGTCCATAACCATTCCGTCTTTCTTGAAGGCCAAACGTGGTTTAGTTTTCTATCGGCTGTCAGCTGCGTGCCCGTGTTCGCGCTCACCCCACGATTTATCTTGAGCTTGCGCTCACTTTATGCGCATGATCTTCAAGGCCATATCGATACGGCGTTCGGTCTACTATCTGTGATAGCCTTTGCGGACGTCGAGCGAGACGAGGAAGCACAGGGTGGCGAAGAGAAGCAGGTGGAATATGAGGAATATGCTTGGAGTGCGGACGATCTATATTGAGGTGTGTGGAAAGATCCGCCGAGGTCGGCTTCTGCACCGTCTGGTAATCTTGCATGACTGCCGTACAGGCAGCCCCGGACTACTCAGATACCCTGCATCCTGATACCACAGACTTCATCAAAGAGATAATCAATTAGGACAATGTATTATTAGCCGCATTGATTGAACTTTTTGCAATTCCATCACTGCAACAACTACTAATTCACATCTATTCTTGAACTATCCAACACCAAGGCTCAGCGAGGGGCCTCCCCCACTCAAGTATGAGTTTTGTCCGTCCTCTATGTACTTCGCTATTCTTGATCTGTCACAGATTCTTCATTCAGATCAATCTGTGCCTTATCAAGGTGCTGAAATCCGCATTATTCCAATACCATCCTTTCTCAGCGAGACTCGAAGGATCTCTCTTCCCCTCTAATTCCTACTGTAGATGTTGTATCAGTCCGGACCCGAGATTACGTGCTCTGAGTCCCACTGACGTGCCAATGGGTCGATGAACGGAAGCCGAGACGGGCCAGACTTCACTGGCAAGCGCATGAAATTTTGGAAGGCAAACAGTAAGGTCCCATCAGATTGTTCCAGTCAAATTCACGTTTCCGATGTCCCATGCGACGCGCGTTTGTCTGAACAGATTAACCCTTTATCGACAAACCACCCTTGCACAAATGCGATGAGACCAGCACTCGAGTCGGTGTTCCACAGAAAACCAAAGTGCACATACTACTTGATGGTTCCCATGGTGCCGCTTTCATAATGGTTGGTTTCTTAGGCTCCAGAGCCCGAGCATCCTGCAGTACTCGCAAGAGCTACGCGGACGAACTAGCAGGATTCATCTCGTCACCCGCCTCCCATTCTTCCAGATTTGCCCCATCGGATTGATTTTTGCCCACAAGTCCAGGAAGAAACCAATTTCCTCAGTCAGAATCTCAGAGATCGTATTCACGCATGACAGAGATGAGGGTGAGAATACTACATCACCAGCGGTGACCTCAAAGTTCAAACCAATGTAAGTAGGTCATATGCTCTGCCTCATTCAGACGAAGAGAACAGTATATAAACCCTATCAGCTGTCCTCGATCATCATCCACTTCGAATAGTATTTCTCAAGTTTGTCTTTTCTTCGCTCTATGCTTCCTCTACTGTTCCTCACCCTGTTGACATCGCCATGTCTTATACTATTGCCCTTCGTGTCTACCTTGACCGTGGTTTCTTCCACATTGTCGAGAAGACCGTCTGGTACTACGGCAACCACGACACTTGGTCCAAGGGCAGAGTCTCGGCGTGCTCACGCTCACCACCGGATCGAGTGGCACATCTAGTGTGCTTCGCTTCGCGTCACTGTCGCTGTCGGTGTGCGCAACTACATGCGCTGGGCCGACATCGTGACTGGCCTTGCTCCCGCGGAGACGGCTCTGAACGGAGAGTACTACAACAATGGGGGACGTTGACTGGATTAGGGGGAAACAACCCTCAGTGCAGGCCACCGGATATTAGTTGTGTTGTGTTCACCTGGCTCTTTGTGTCAAGTTGATCGCGAACGAGGCGGTCATTCTGCAAAATGGTTTCTGTGCATGATGTAAATTGCGAAAAATTTATGAGTGCTCTATGGAGCAACCGGGTAGACGTCTAGTTGATGCTTGAATCTACCGATCTCTGAGCATCATGGCTTGCACCATCACCCTGAATAAAAATTTCCGTCAGCACCTCATCGTCTAACTCGACGTTCGGATCCGAGATTAGATAGCGATGACAAGCCAAGCCCTATCACCTTGTGTCGATCATTCTCATGCGCAACTCAGTGGCATAGGGTGACATTTTCTTGACGCCGTCCCCTTTTCGTCAAGCAACGATATTCTACAATAGGAGTGTGTAATGTGTCCTCGTCGATGGACGACTAGATTCTATCTTTGTGGCATGTCGCTGTGGTCGAATGCAGAGAGAGATGGGCAGTGACTCAGATGGGTAGAGAGCGGGTGCGCTTGAAATGCGGTCTGGTTTCGAAATTCGCGTCACTGATCATTCGGCGTTTGTTTGTTACAGAGGCCTGGCCGTGGTGACCATGGCAGCGTTCGTTGTTCCCATGTTCTTGAAACGCTGTCATTGCGCAGTGGGCGTCGCTCGTCCATATAGGCCAAGAGGCCATATGAACCTCGTACGTCGAACCCATCCGCTAGCATCGACTATCTTTCTTTTCTAGGTCATTCTTTTTACAATGCCCTCCTCACCTACTAGTCCGACTGTGGCACCCCACACAAGTCCCGATGTCGAGTCCCGTTCCCTCGTGTATCGTATAGACCTTTTCTTCCTGGTCGTCATCTTCATCTTTGCCACGTTCAATGCTCCGAGAGCAATTGCGCGCTTTTCCCGTCGCTCTGAACGGTTCCGGGGCTTCATCCTTCGATCGACCACGCTCGGACGCCGTCCACGTATCAATCTGAACACCAATTCCATTTATCTGCATTCCGACCCGCAGAAGGCCCCAGTCGATCTCGACGGCGAGGCTACTGAGCATGTGCATTTGCCATATGTCTCTTCTCAATGGACACACAATGTGAAAGCGCTCCCTCCCCGTCCTTTGACCGCTGTGGAGTCCGCTTGGTCGCGGCAGAATTGGCATATGCCAATGCTTTCCTCAGTGGTCCCTCGTATAGCGACTTTCCTGCATCTTCCCGTGTATAAAGAGTATTTTCTCGGACAGGTGCTTCTGATGGCAGCATACGGAATCGTTATCTTATACGCCGGGTTTCACAAATCGAATCCTTTTCTGGACTCTGAGCGTAGCGGCTGGGTCGCCATTTCTCAGCTACCTTTCATATATATCCTTGCCACAAAAAATAATATGATTGGCATGCTGGTTGGTCTCGGCTATGAAAAGGTCTGTGCTTTTCAAGCAATAACGGGGCCAATTTTCTGACTTGATAAATCAGTTAAATTACCTTCATCGCTTTGCTGGGTGCTTGGCCGTATTTGCTGTCAACGTTCACGCTATAGGATTCAGTACGTCTGTGATCCTGCAGTATAACTCTGTCTTGGGGTGTCTGACCACCTTTTCCTCAGTTTATAAATGGAGCATTGCTGGTGATCTTTCAACGCACATCTCGAAGCCATTCATCATGTGGGGCTTGGTCGGCCTCGCGTGCGCTGACACGCTGGGTATTTTTTCCTTGCAGTTTGTGCGAACGAGATCCTATAACTTCTTCTTTGTCACACATGTTGTGGGATTGATCATATTTTTGTTTGCCGTGAGTCCATTTCTTGCGCTTGTTAGTAGATCGAGAGCACTTCTGACAGAACTGTTATTGCAGGCTTGCTACCATGAGGTTGCCTGTGTTCCCTATGTAATCGTGGCTTGCGTTTTCTACGGTCTTGACCACCTCGTCCGTGTGATCAAGACGCACATCACAATTGCTACACTCCGCCCAATCCCGGAACTAGGGCTTACTCGAGTGCAGATTCCCTCCATTAATGTCGGGTGGCGCGCTGGACAGCACGTCCGTCTGCGCGTCCTTTCCACTGCCATGGGTTTTTGGGGTATGTCAGAGGTGCATCCGTTCACGATCGCCAGCGTCAGCAAGACAGAGGAGGGCCTCATTTTGCTATGCAAGAAAGCTGGGAGGTGGTCGACCAAGATGTACGATATTGCTAGTACATCGGTGTATGGCAACCAGGGGCGGGAGCTTGGTAGGAGTGTCAGGGTGATGGTCGAAGGACCTTACGGTATTCACTTGCTATCACTGCATGTTTCACAACTGAACTGAGCTGTTTACAGGTGGTGTTGGCAACACTGTCATTTCGAGTTACTCCGGCGCCATGTTCGTGGTCGGTGGGAGCGGTGTGACGTTTGCGCTATCCGCGGTCCAGGATCTCATCCAGTCCGGGTATCCGAACGATGTCACTTACATAGACATCGTCTGGAGCATCGCCGACTCTGGTCTGTTACCTCTCGCTCACCCTTGGCAATCTTGGCATAATGCTCATCGAGTTTTGATCAGCTTCACTGACCCCCATGGTCCCTCTTTTCGCTGCGCTGATCTCCCAGTGTACCGCCGCTCGCTTAAGCGTCTCGGTGTTCTACACTCGTGCGTCCAACAAGTCACTGGATGGAATGTACCTGCCTTCAGGTATCACCCTCACGCCTGGACGGCCCAACATTGCAAAACACCTCAACGTCCTCGTAAGTGCTACTATCTACGGTGGCGGCCGCAGCGGCGTGTTTGTCGGTGTCTGTGGCCCTGTCTCCTTTGTCAATGGCATTAGCGAGAGCGTGAGGTGCTTCGATCCGCAACTCAAGAGATCCGTGGGTGGCATTGAGGTGCACGAGGAGTAAGTCTTGTTTTCCTAATTGTCTCGCGATGTCTCAGTGACTAATCTATCTCGCCGCACGTTACAGAGTATTTGGATGGTGAATGCGGCAGGCAATAGTGTATATATGAGTGACGCTTTGGTCCGTCTATCTTCGAGCTTTCCATGCGCAGGCCGTGCGATGTCAATTCAGAATTCAAATGTGTGTTTTGTACCAACTACTTGCATCCGCGATGACGAAGACAATTGTAATTTTTACTTGTTGCTCGGTGGACTGTAACTTCTTGAGCCATGTTCGCGACCAACTAACATAACGTAAGGCGGTCTGAAGGCTAGCGGGCGAACTAAAGGGCACCACCAGGATAACCGTTGAGCTCGTGAAACGAAGTATATGCTGCGTGACCGCCCCCTCAATCGAGGTGTTGGAGCTTGGTTGCTACCTAGTCCGACACGGTGCTAGACGCTCGTTGACACGCTCACGGAGATGAGATGCACCTGTTTCAAGGAGGAAACATGTGCTCGTTCTTGGCGCTCCTCTGCGTTTCTTCGCCGTCGTCTCATCATTCCGAAATGCTCATCTCAAGTGAGCCAGAAACGACAACCATCGAGTCCCATCTCAAGTGGAGTCCGTAAGTCGTCGGATTTATACACGAGCACGCATGGGATCGTCACTGTCAGATGTGAGACAAACTTCAATGGTGGATAAAGAACTAGTGGACCAACGCCTGGCGCGTCTCTAGTTTGACTTTACAGAATGTGCTTCTGGTACGGCAAGTTGATCCAACATATAATGCAATAAATCGATCGGGGTGAAACAAGGGTTTTTTGTTGCGGCTGGAAGGACCCGACATGGTGATGATTTGAGTGGTCCAGTGCCGGTTGCTGCAGTTAGATCCCGCGTTCTTCGCCATACTTTGGCTCGTTCTTCAGCGCTCAGCAACCAAATGCATGGGTGAGCCGCGATCCAGTCTCGATGCCTTGATACGTATTCACCGGGCCCAGCGTTGGCAAGGTAGGCTATGCGCGCACTTTCATCCATGGATTGCAAAGCTTGAGGTGGACCAAGACCAAGGAAACAGGAGTAATCCACCGAGCAAGTCGCTCGTGTTATGTAATACATCATGCCTCGACAGAAAGTCTCTAAAAATCAACTGCTCCAGGAGTCAGTCAAATGGCACAGGCCGTATTCCCGGTCCTTCAATCACGCGAGGCCGCGCCCCTCCTTCTTGTGCAGCAGCAAACGCGCTCGGTACAGGTATGCCACAGCAATCACCCCATCCTTCATGTACGTGACCGCGATGTGCTTCAGCACCCTCGGAAGAGGCGGGAGGAGCTCTTCCAGTGTAAGGGAGGATGGAACCGAACAGAAAGTGTTGGACGACAGGAAGTTTACCGAGCACCTCGGCTTTGTACATTTTGATCATACCTGCATTGACTTTGTCCCATGTTTTTACCTAGAGAATGTGGCGAACAGGATTTGTAGGGTTGGGTGAGTGAAGAAAGAGGTATCACGCACAGCTGATATATCATCGAGCATCGGAGAATGCCATCGAAGAGACGCCGTCTTAATCTGAATAGAGATCGACTCTGTGCCGGGTTAAGGTAGAGGTGATCAACTACTCACGGAATTTATGAATCTTATGCACGCAAAGTACATGTAATCCTTGGCGAGTTCGTCTACGATGTCAGGGATATGAATCGCCTTGGGTGAGGGATGTCCCGGGACACGTCTAGCAGTAGGCTCAGCAAAGGTCCGCAGCTGCGCAGACCCAAACAAGAACGGCAGAAAATGATAATCGTCGAGTCCCCATACCCCATGCGACCCGGCTGGCTCAAGCCAGTATGTTGATTGGAGCACTCGCATGACTTGTATGTACCTCGAGGTAGTTCAGCTAACAGTATTCGAGACGGCGATGTAGACACACCTCCAGAATACGCAGATGACGAGCGATTTGTGATCATGGTCTTTGACTACGCCAAGTTGTCTTAGACAATAGCTAGACAAGCCCCGGATAAGTACGAGTGCGTTGTAAAGCATAGAGCAGCGTAGCCCACAGCCAACATAAAAAGTTGAGTTCCATCCCGCTTCCATAATCGATACGTTGACGGTTACCCCATGAGTTGACGAAATAAACTTGTAGTTCAGGGGTCGCAGCTTCCGGGACGCCGAGTTCCGCGTGGAGGGTGGGCGCTTGCTAGCTCCGCTGTCATACAGAGGCTCAAAGGAAGAGAGGTCAAAAACACACCTTTTGCACCTCATCATAAAAGGTTCTGAAAGCAGGATTCCCGAAGCGTGATGCCTTGTTGTCGACTGGGGGCGTCTCTGCAACGACACGTTCTACTTGGTCCAATACTTTGAGGATAGGGTTGATCCTCTTTTCTTGCGCAGCATGACTGGCTTCAATCGTTTACTCTAAGAGAAGCGAAGTAAACGCACAGTGGCCTCGACATCGTCGGTAAGCTTCACGTTGATGACCGAGTCGTTTAGTTGCTCAACAAACGTGACGAGATTGGCATGCGTCTGCGAGCCTTGAAAGTCCTCTAGCTGAGCACTGGATAAGATGTGTTTGGTTGGTATTTTGAATGACATCGCGGTTGCTGATCAAAGGTCCAAGGGTGTTCGTGGGAGTCACTTACATAACCCCTAAGCGCTGGTTCAGTGTGTATGGTAGTTTCATTCTTGACCTCGTTAATATCTTCGGATGACGTCTGAGTCTGCCTGTCCTTGTCTCTACTATCGTCTATAGATCTATGGTGGGTTATATGTTTTTGGAACTGCCACGGTGGATCTTCGATCTTCGAAGGATGATCGCAGGAATGTCAGGATGCTCCACCTTGATGTCCTCAGATCGGTGAAGGCAATCTAGAGGTTGGGGTACAGGCCGTGCAGCCCTTCGCCAAGCAACACACCCATCTGAGTCATTTGGTACGTCCCACACTATCATTATCTCCGTTCGTCTTCCTAACTTAGCGTCGCCATGCCTCCCATTTTGGTCCTAAGTAACAGCAATGTTGAGGTATGCCATTAATTTGGTTCTCCACGCACCACATCATGTGTGCAATCGCACTGCGACTGGCATCAATTTTTTTCAAGCCTGAGGTCATAAAATAAAATATGTACCGACCAAGCCTTCACGGGCACACAGCATTTGTAACTCCTTTTGCCCAATTCGAAACATTCTCCTAGTTGGCTCCGCTCCATCTCCTGTCTTTTCTCCTCGGCCTCCCTCCAAAATGCCCTTACCCTCTCTAACCGCATCGTGACATATGGCAAAATCATTAGGTCACCTGCACTATCAGCATGTCTTGCAAGATGTTTAGTAGCATGCTCTGTACATTTGTAATCTTGTTTGTGCCTCCTTTTCCTCTGGCCAGCTAAGTATAGCACTCCCATTGGCAGTCTGACCTGTCAGGGTTAGGTTAACTAACCAAGGACTGCCCTGGGTACTGCATGGCAGCACATTGATGCTTTCAGTGAACATCCCAATGTAAACCAGTTTAGGGACAATTCCTCAGGCTAAGTATGGTTCATAAAAAGTGAGGTGATCGCAATCAGTATCAACGAGCGTTAATGGTACATGGCTGCAGTTGATTGTGCAGTAAATGATTATTCATACAAGCTCATATGCGTTCTTCGTTGGAATGGTACCATACCAGCGTACTTGCACAAGGCCAAATCGGGTGGCAGTGCTGAGTATTCTCGCGCCCAGAGCTCAAATCTCCCAAAGAAAGCTAAAACGCTTGCAGAAACCAAAAGTAACCCATCCATCAGCAGCCCATCTCAACGCCATTGTAAGGACCGTCGTGGTCTTCGAGGTTTCCGTCCCAGATATAAGGTACGCCCCCGACGATGCATTGTGTGCTCGGGTTGTCCTGTCCTATTCCATGCCCGTCCGTCGGCTCAATTAAAAACAAAATAAGGGGCAGGAAAAACGCACCAGGACACGAGACCCATTCCTCCGAATCCTGGATGTGTACCTCTCCAGCGGGATGAACGTATCCCAAATACATTCCGGGACAAATCGGGATCGGGTCCTCTTTGTTGTTGATGTGCGTCAAGTACAGATTCGTGTCTACGTAGTCTGCAAACGCTTGGTTGCCCACGCGGGGAAGACCGTAGCAAACGGTGGTAAATGTGGTCGACGAGGGCAGCCAGAGCGGAAGATAGACGGAGTCTAGGAGCGTGATGGCTGCGCCTACGGGATAGATGCGTATCGTGTTTTCACTCGTATGCATTGTGATGCTTACCTAGAGAGTGGCCAACGAGGCTTACGGACGTCGTACCATACGTGGACATGGCTTGCTGCACAGCAGTGAGCACACCCGTTGCAGTACTGCCATCACAGTTCAACGCGGAATAAGAGGAACGAGATGCAAGTCATACAGTGCCTGTTCGTCCGCGAAACCGCTGTGGACCTCTATGCTGGAGCTAATCCCCTGGAAGAGCGTCGAGTTCAATTTCCTCTGGAAGAAATCGCTGTCCGTGACGAGAGACTCCCTAGAAAATGTGGCAACCTGAGAGAAAATAAAGTGCGCAAGACCAATTTGAACATGCATTTCGGAAGGATTCGTCCCTTGGTGGGCCACGATCACGGTGTCAAGGCTGCGGTCATACCCAACATACCCTGTGCATTCAAATGCAAGTCCGAGCGTCGGTCAGTAAAGCTCCTCGCGTACGAGTGAGCAGCTTACAGTACTGAACTGAGTCGCCGTCACCACCCGAAGCGACGGGCTGAAAATTAGGGTTAGCCTCGCAGTTCGCTTGATTCAACGCATGTGGGTCAGCGCTCCACGAAATGAATGCTCATGCATAATGCTTTGAATGGACCTACTTCCGCAGTCCCACGCAAGCGTTTCAGAAGGGGTACAATATGCCGCACTCGCATAATACGTGTACGCAGTGAAGGCATCGATCTGTGGAGTCGTCAGCGGCGTGATCGACTGCCTCGCAGAGAGGGCGGGTGAGGCTTGTACGGTCGCAACACCAAGGGGGGCAGCAGCGAGAACAAAGGACATCATGACCGAGTTTCAAGGAATCCTGGACGTGTAAGCGTCTGTCACGCACGACCGGACTTATATAGCGTCCTGCGGGAAGCGTAGTATAATTAGCATTCAGGATGCCAAATTGTCAGGCATTCGACTCGCAGTGAGCACATGACACTGACACTGTGTGAGCACGACCTGCGTCTGCACTAAATCGAGATCAGTGCGCGAGAGAAATAGCGTTGAGTTCCTGTCCGTCGTTAGCGGCCACGCAGTTGTAGCATTATCCTGGCAGGTTCTGAAAAAGAGCCTGGGTCAACCAGGCCTGCATCCCGACAAACGTGTCAAGTTGGAATCGTGGAATTTGTCCGCACAGCCGATCGATCTGCCAAAATATGTGGAATACTTACATGCGAGCATCGCTTAAGTTTGTTGGGAAATCAGTCACCTGTCACTCCCACGCCAGCTGTCTAATTAGAGTTGACAGCGATAAGTGACGTGGAGCATTATAACTTAACTGTGCGAATATATACAGTACTGTTATAGCACCGTAGCTTGGAGGATCGTGTTTGATGCTCGACTATAATGATGTTGCCATAAGCTGAGACTTGAGCCAAGCTTGAGACCTAAAGGCCTGATACTTGCTCCTGCACAAAAACTTGATCCATCATCGTGAAGACATGGATCACATTCAAACAAATATCACCAAGGAAGAAAAAATCAAAAGGGGTCAAAATCTCATTGCGCAAACGAACAAGGAAATCCATTTGAATCGCCAGCGACACCTCAAGTCGACTGCGTGTATGGCGCCCCATCCTTCACGTACCCCGCCGACAAGCATCCGGGTAATTTCAGCCAACCTTCTCTTGCGGATTCCGTCATTTCTTTTTCCCCGAAGGTTTTCCCTTGCCCTTGGAAAATGACTTGCCCTCGAACCCTGGCCGTGACTTTCCGCCTTTCTTTCTCTCATTTCGCCGCTCGTTCCGCATGGCGATATTATCAGCTCGTTTCTTCTGTTTTGCGGCCATGGATGCTGTGACTTGTTCCTTTCTTTCCTCCCTAACCAGTTTTTCAGTCGTCGCGCTAGTGTCAATAGCGCAGACACTGACCATTTCTTTCTGCTACGTGCTTTCTCTTTCTCTTTTCGTTTGATCGCTTTCTTGAGTTGTGGCTCGTTGTCTTTGACCTTGACCCCCTCTACACGGGCTTCAGCTTTTGCCCAGCGTTCCCGATCTTCCACTGCCTTGCGTTTCTCATCCGGAAGGGCCGCCAGCTTCTCCTTTCGTGCAGTGAGTTGCGTTAAAGCTTGCGAGGGATTTGATGCACTCTTGACTTGAGAGGCTTTTTTACTTGTCGAGCCAGCAAGAGCAGAGAAAGCCACGTTGGTAAGGGGTCCGTCAAGGTTGTCCAAGGTTTTAGATGATCCAGCTAAATCTGTCACCAGCAGTTGGTTCTATAAAGGACGTTAGATAGACACCCTACGCCAGAAGTAACGTACACACCCTGGTAGACAGCAGTTTTCCCTTCGAGTCTTTCTCCTTTTCCTTCTCTTTTGCCTTCCCCTTTTCTTTTTTGCCGTCTGCTTCAGCCTTTCTCCGCTCCCTCGTCTCCTTCCGCCGCTTCTCCCGCAGCGCAGCGCGTTGTTTCCGACGCACCTCCAATAACTCATCTCTATCTCCAGGCTCGTCATTTTGAGCAGCAGGCCGACGAAGCGCCGCGATACGTGCGTGTAGTTTGTCCTTCAACACGGTTATAGTTTCTACTTGGGGCATCGGGACCATCTCATCATCGACGTCCATAGCATTGCCGTCATTTTCATCCGCATCTCCGTCCGAGTCCTCAGACCCTGGCGATGAGCGCGCTTTCCGCTTTCCTTTGCGATTCGTGTTTGCGTCGAGCAATTTTCCTCCGAGCACTGCTTCGTGTTGAATCTCTATGATCGATTTGTGATTAGCTGGATCGAGCTGCGAGGGGACAAATCAACATGCGCGCCATGAACCGAAGGCAACGTAGACTATACTCACCTTTTCGCGTCTGGCTTTCTTGGATGCTTCTTTGACCGCCTGTTTGGGAGTTTTTTTATTCTTGCTATGCTTTTGGTATCTGGGCGCGGCCTGTGTATG